>JAHDVE020002420.1:0-48721 GCA_022606495.2 Halesus radiatus | reverse complement strand
CTTCTCCTCACTACTTATTTAGCCTCACGATATACCCCGAACTGGAGATATAATGCATATTTTTTAGAAAGACAAACATTTCTGGGTTACGAATAACCTAACAATATTTAAAAATCTCTTACGGTAAGCGGTAGATGTTGCTTGTGTCGTGATGGAGGATTTATCCAGATGAAGAATTAAACTCATGACGGCTGGGTGAGACCCAGACGCGATGCCAACTCAGCCACTGACCTGAAAGTGTGGTGTGCGATAATGACATTAGCATTGAACTTCATTAATTTACGAATAATTTTACCAATTAATGATGGCTAACAAGTATATTATTAGATACAAGAAGTGTATATTTTTTATTGTTTTTTTTTTTTACTCTTATAACGTTTGTTTTTATATATTCTATTTCTCATTTGAATCTGATGGGATTCCACCAAACAAATGTACATATATTTAAAAAAAAAGAAAAAAAAAAAAAACCTTTAAAATATCACCACTATATTTGAAAACCAACTGATTCATTCGTAAACATTAATTTCATGTGCATATAAAAAAATATAAATATATATATAAATACGAATACGTATCTGAATTTTATGTTTGCGGAGTGTTAAATTTATGCTAATGGTGTTTGTTTCTTCAAAGGGAAGAATGATGTTGAAGGGAAGTATTTGAGAGTATCAGTAGATGTATTTGAAGTGTGTATCCCATGGATAACTAAAGTTGTTTCGTAGGGCTCTGCTTTGAGTGACTTGGAGAACTGAAATAATTTTGGCGAATTTTTTCATCCCGTATGAAGAATCATTTAATTCTGATGGTATATCTTCCGCATGATGGACAAACAACCGTAGAATGTCTATACCTACCCCGTTGCGAGATCTTAAAAGCTGCAGACATGTTTTTCAATTACAAAATAGCACTATAGTTTTGCACGGCTACGGCACGACAACGGAACGGCAACGGCATGGCATGGTGTGCCGTGCCCTCGATCGTTATTTATAGTTTACGCCGTGGTCGAAGACGGCATTTGTGCAGTGTTTGCGTCTCAGAAAAGAAACAACATACACCGTTAGCTTACAAATTATGGTAGTTGGAGGGGTTGGCAGGGGCGGGCGGATAGGAGGATGGCGCGATTCGGAACTCGGAACTCACACATAAAATTATCCCTCAAAATTGCCGCCACGACTTTACGGTGTGCTAGGTCTCCTACAGTAATGGAACGGCATGCCGTTGATGTTAACGGCATGCCGTTGGCGCGGACGGTATATTAAAAGCATCTTCATACAAACCGATACATTTTACTTCCCTGTTATGACATCATGACATTCCGCACTGTCGCCGACCCGTGTCGTTTAAAATCATAAAAGAACCCAATATATTCCCTTGTACAATATATTCCCTCGTGACGACCCTGGTTAGGCCCTATTAGAGCTTTTCTTTACCGGTGTTGTTATGTCCCATTTAGTTTTTATGTGCCGGTAGGCTTTTCAGCGTTATTGGGACATTTCATAAAACAGGTTAACAGGAAATGAGCCCGAGGTAATAAGTAAAATTTACATTTGAAAAGCAAATTTCATTTTGTCTCGCTTCCATTTCTAAACATGACAACGCTTCATTGGTATGTTCAATTTATTTAAACATCTTTACTTACGTTTAAACCGGCCAAATTGCGTAGAAAAACATTATACGATCCTGCCGCTGAGAGTTCTGCCGTGTATATATCTATCACATGCGTCGTTCATGAGAAAAAGAAAAGAGCTACAACGGAACCATCAGCAGTTATTTTCTGTATTATTTCGTTCAGCGATGTTATTAAGAAATATACCAGTGAACAAACAACTCCAAGAAAAGTGGTCTGTATTTAAAATTAATTTATTAAATGCCCCACGTAACTGATTGCATGCGCGTATTATGGTGATAGATGGTAGAACATGATGAAAATAGTAATAAAAATAGCAATGGTAATAACAACAGCAAAATAATTATTACAAAAATCGCATAAGATTTAAATTCGTATTCTCACTATGTAAAATCAATACTTCAATTACACAAATCGGGAATTTTTTTTTCGAAAAACTACCTGAAGACATTAGAAATATAAAAGATGGTGACGAATTCCCAGATACAATTAAAAACACTTCAAAATTTGCTTAAAAGTCCACAAAAACCCAGAAAACTAAACACAGTACGCCCACGCACATTCTCACACATTAGTGGTGGGCGAAGCGGCTCGGTTTAGTGATCCGGATCACTAAATCAGCTCTCTGTAAAGACAATCCACATGAAAACTGGAAGAAAAAAGTATCGTGTAAGAGCGTCTTAAGAACGTCTTTATGTGGGCCAAGGGAGCGAGGGAGAGGGACGCGAACCGTCGTTCAATCGAGCCGGATCACCGAACCGGTACACTACAAAGAGCTGATTTAGTGATCCGGCTCACTAAACCGAGCCCCTTCGCCCACCACTAATTTCTAGCATTTTCTTATACCACTTTCAGGAACAATTACATTATATATTATGTAAACATGTAAACGCAATATATACACTGCGCTTACCTACACAAAAGAGAAGTGTAGTGTTCTAAATTGAAATAAAATGTATTCAATTTCACTAATAAATAAAAAATAAAAATGTTCGAAAAATTACCTCACATTTATGTTCCATTATTTGTCCACCTGTTCAGTTATTGGTGACTGACGCATTTGTTGGTAGCAAAGTCCATTTTGGATAACAGCGAAATTAATACACAGCAGAATTCAATTAATCTGCTTCTCCAAGTCCAGTTCTCTTCGTATAGGTATCCTTCAAGATATCATACTATATTAATATATAATACGGATATGTTTATCGATTTTTACATGTTCAGCTAGGTTATTTCATACATTAGATCAGATCAACTTTTTGTATTTTAGATTGTTCTGATTTAACAATTTTAATTTTATTTTATTTAAACATGCCTTCAAAATAAAATACCTAACATAACTTAAGTAAGAGTTTCTTAGGATATATGATTACATTTCTCAATTGACAATTTAGAATAGTTAGATATAGCTAGATCTAGTAGATGATCGTTTGTGTTATATATAAAGTTATGCTGGAAAAGATTTAAAAAATTTGCCGTATCTAAAATCTCACGTGCACGATCATTTTTGATTTTATTTACAATGAAACCATTATCACTTAAATTCCATTTTAGGTTAGAGAGGTTGTAATCCCCGAGAAAAATAATTTTACAGTTGGGGTATTTAGAGAGTAGATTTTCAACGTCTTCACTGTGACTTCGGTAGTTTTCGGCATCAGAGAGTGGTAGTGTGTACAAAATTTCGATTATTATTTTTTTCAACAGTGGTATCAATTTGTACATATAGTTGTTCCAGTGTATTGTTTTTAGTTTTGAGTTTCGTTGATGTTAGTTTCTACTTTATTGCAATTAGTACTCCGCCGCCCCTTATTTTAGAGCTGGATTTAGCGGCGAAAAATTTTGCAGTTCGAGTTCTGTTGATTTTCTTCCCGAGTCGAGCCAGGTTTCTGTCAGCACATATACGTCATAATGATGTGAAGATATGATAGATCGTAGTTCATCTAATTTTATGCCTAGTCCCCGTGCGTTCTGGTAGTATATCTTGAGTTTGCATCGTTTTTTGGATTTGCACAATGTTAGGATTTCCGTTTATATATTTTATAGTAATATCATCTTCGCCGTTTGATTTCCGGTTTTCCAGTTCTTTTCTTGTTTTTTAGATGTTTTTGTTGAAAAAGTGTAGCATCGGGGTACATCCTAGTGTAGTTTTTTTAGCAGATAACGTTTACTAGTAGTGTTCTGGATGACGTGGGATTGGTGAATTCTGTTTTTAACGACCTGGCTTTTCCATCATTTATTTTACCAATGCGGTGAACGCGTAGCATATGACTTGCGTTATTGTCTAGGGCAGAGATTACAGTAGTGATAGTATTTTTGCCATCGATTAGTTTTTTTTACTGCAGTTTGTTCAATACTTTCGGGTATATTACACATGAGGCTCTAGTGCTTGTTCTTTCTTTAAACATATGGATGTTTTTAAATTGATGCAGCTGGATATGTATTTCAAGTTGGAGCATTTAGATTCTTAAAAATAAAATCAGTACTAGTCTTTAATGGAACTTTAAGAACATAACCTTCGGGATTAGTTTCTGGATATTTGCTAAAGGCTCCAGGCAAATATTTGTGCCACCACCCTAACTAATAACACCATATTCGAAAGATTATTGTACAAGAGCACAGTAAACTTGACTCAGTTGTTTTCTATTCAGTATATATCTAACATTTTTAAAGAAATAAACGAGTTTCCTCAGATTTGTCTTTTGGTTTGTAACATGTACGAGTATATTCCATTTAAGAAGATCGTCTATGTGTATAATAAGATATTTTATATGTTTCACTCTATCGAAGAGCAAGTACATGAGTTTTACTTATGACGCCAATTTATAGGCCTCATAAAAATTCACTAGAAGTAAGGCTAAATTGAGCTTACTTTAGGCCCTCGTGCACGCCCACAACACGCTTCTAACGGTTTGTCTCTTCAGTGATTAATACGATAAAGTACGATTAATTCATGTATTAATATCATCTCATCTCTGGGGCAGAAACTAAATACCCCGGGGCAATCAAACAAATCACAATCAACGGTGGTGAACTGGTAGATCGATTTCTGTAATTAGATGACCCATTGAATGGGCTTTATAGTAACTGGGGACATTCTGTTTGCTTAAAGTTCATTAAAGTTGTAAATTAAGTTAAACATAGAAGAAGAAAAAATAACGCTTTACTGAACCCAAATACGTGGACTTCATAGAAGTCGCATTTGAACGTGATTTTTAACGTTAAAAAATATCAAATTTTAATTTTTAATTATTTATTTAAGTTTAATAACCCCATTGTAATATTTAATCATTGAAGAAGATAATATTAACATTACCTAAATGAAGCATGAAACCGAAGAAAACGACAGAAAATAAAAAGATATCAGTCGCATCACTGTTAGTAAAAAATCAATAGATGTCTCATATAAATAAAAAAGCGTATATTTTTCCGATACACTATCTAGTTTGAAATTGTGTACGTGAAGAACATTGTAATCATCATAAAGAAAGCTGCCAATAATATGGGATTAAAAACGGAGGATAATATTGACAAAGTCTTGAATTTGAAATATAATATCGATGAAGATGACGTAAATTGAACTGGTCTCATTCTCTAAGTTGGTAAAGCGGTTGTCCCGGAAAGACAGATGTCCTGGGTTCGATTCCCATATGCGACTGACATCTTTTTATTTTCTGTTGTTTTTTTTTTCGGTTTCATTTTTCATTTAGGTTGTGTTAATATTACCTTCTTCAATGATTAAAAAGATAATTGTTTATCGGGAACATTTAACAAACAAAAATTACACATTGATAGAATCAAAATAAACGTAAGGCCATCAATCCATTTACAAAATATTATCACTTTGCCTTGAGTACTGGAAACATAAGACATAATTATGTTACACTATAAAGCAGACGAGAAAAAAGTCACCAGTGCAAAATCTATGGAAATTACAATATATGTGTTTAATTTTTTTGTTTTGTTGTTATTCTTGTTTTTTTCAGACCGGACCGATTTCACTCGGCATCTTCAGACTGATGCAATTCAAACTAAATCTATGGTATACGTGGCATTTATGTCAGGGGTGAGCCCCATTTATCTTTCTAATATTGTACATTTATTTGAGAAATTTGTTTTATTGCTGACGGAAGGGCTTTACATTTATATTTAAAATTACTTTCGGGTTGGTTTATTACCTTCTGGAAGACGAATTACATCGTGTTGGTTTACTGAATCTATGGGTTTTATTTTTATTTTCTTATAATCTCTATTGTTCCAGCTTTTATTTAAACAGATGGTTATTTCTTTTTTCCGTATTTTCCATTTTGTTTGCTAAATGAGTTTTATAGCAGTTTTTGTCCTATAGTTACATGAACTATAGGGCAAAAAATACATGATAATCAGGTATATTTTAATGGCTCGATTTGTAAAATATTTTCTCATATTATAATAGGTTCACAGCAGGGTAAAAAACTTTTAGAGATCTCCTTAGTTGTTTGAGACAAAATTCCAGTTTTATTTTACTATGTTATTTTATACATATTTCTTATTTACATTCATGTGTTATATACTATTAATGCATACAAGTAAGGCTAAACTACAACGGATATCTAAGAGGAGATTCAGCCTTTTACTCCAATTGATTATTCGTTACGTGCTTTTTACAAATTTTTTTTTAATTGAAAAATCATATTAAAATGCAATTCCACCATGAATTGTTAGTTTCAAAGTTAGAGACATTCGTATGTTATAATAAATAATAAATTGATAAATTACCTACCTCTAATTCGAACTGATTAATTCGTTATTATGATAATTAGATCATTTTTTTATCCTAACATACTGGCTGCAAAGGTATTGTTAAAAATTATTTTGTCACTTTAATGCTAATTATTAAATTTATCATCGAAAACTTTCCATTAAATACAAACTTCCTCTTTGCTTCCGATTGATTATACTTTTTCCATGTCATTGTTTATATTACACATATCTTTAGATCTCTTTTTTAATATTTCTTTCTTTGTTAATTTTTTATTTTAATTTATAATTACATTTCTGCATTACTAAATAACATGTGCGCACTGTACTGATAAAAATGTTAAATGTGTAAAGCCCAACTTGGGCGTAAATAAATAAATATCTTACAGTAAATATACCATTTAAGATTTTTTTATTATATAGGTGAGTTGGAGAATATATTAAAATTCGTTGACGATACATGCCGGAGTTGAGCAAAATTTTGTCATTTAAAAAAAAAAAAATATGTATATATATAATATTATATTATAAAATATGCATTCTGTTATAATGATACAATGGTAAAATTGACGGCCTCCATGGTCGAGGGGTAAGGCTCTCGACTACGATTCCGAAGGTCGCGGGTTCAAATCCCGGCGTGCGCAAGTAAATTTTATTTATTTAATTTGTGTTGTTTCACAAATAATTCATTTAAAAATAATATATACTATATTTGCGTACGTTCCAGAGTGGAAGATACTCTCAGTATCGCCCTGGTGAAAGACCACCATTCAGTATTGAAACGATGCTTGAAATGGGTTTTAGCCGTGTTTGGTAACCAGATCTGAATAGCCAGGCATTTCCCCACCTTCTTCTTCCCCTTCTCCTTCCCCTCGTCAATACCTTCAACCTCACAACATTCCCCGATTGGGGATGCCATAATCTCACTGGCTCCAGACGGTTGGGAGCAGTTGGGACTCTTGTGCGGTATTCATATAAATAAAAAGTGTTTACTGATTTGTTTTATACTTTTCTTTTAATATATTTTATGATTAAAACTGTAAACCGCGTTTGCTTTCAACACAGTATTTCCCTAACGAGACAGGCGCAGTACCATCCCCCTTATTAAAAAGTGTAATATAGGTGAATGAATAAATTATTTTTTAATAAATTACTTTCTTGCCAGTTGCGAGTGGCACAGTGCGTTCTACGGTTCAGTCCGGACCAACTAATCGAGGATCTAAACTCCGTGCAAGAATTTGATCACTACTGTGGAAGAACATCATAGCCAATATCAGTGATGCGTCATTGAAGGCTTGTTCATTAAAAAAATACTTTGTGGATCATTATGTTTCATAGTTCTTCTTTTATTTAGCTGATTTGTACCCGGCCTTGCTCGGGTACAATAATTGATTTGACAGCGAAAGTAACAATCTCCAAATAAAGAAACATTCATTTGAATATTTTATTTCATTCCAAACGTTTATTTTTTTCAGAATATATCTAAATCATAAAGTTTTTAGGTAGGTACCTACTCGTGTTTTCCATTTTGAAAATATTCAACCCAAAAAAACCTTCTTTTTTTGAATATGCAATCTGTGGCTAACCAGAGTGTTATATCTATGGGCTAAACTAAATAAAACATGGCGGGTTCAATGTTTTTCATACTATTTTTAAAACGTTAGAGCAAAAGTTTTACATATTGGATTTCATTAAAAACTACTTTCTAAACCTTCCCGGCACTAGTACAAACAAACCGTGCTATTTTCAACTAAACCGGTCCAGTAATTTTCGAGAACATCGAAAACAAACAAACAAACTTACATTGATTATATGTAGATAAACCATAATAATTAACAACATTCGAAGAAAATTGAACATGACTCCAAACTCAAAACCGAAAAAGTTAATTAGCAGATGTGACTGAATCACCAATCGATTTCAAATGATTTAGAAATTTTGAGATGTAGACTGCCACCGCAGACTTCGCTGCTTTCAAGATCGAAGAGGTTATAGCACTGAATAGATCAACAGATTGACAGAAGTGTGTTATACTCGTAGGCACGTACATGATAAAATTGATTAAATATTTTCATTATCCAAAATCTATCTTGAACAGAATATAATTTTTTTGCTTGCCTATCTCGGGCCTAGGAAACAAAGAGTTTTATGAAAATTGAAGACAACCATTCTCGGTCAAACCGGTACAGATCACATTTCTTGGAATAATCTGTTCAGTGGTTTTTATAGTATGTGTTTTATACCTGCGTATGAAGCTAGATCAAACACTGAAAATGTATGGAAAAAAAAACTATCGTCATCCTAAAAGAAAGCTCCGCGGGTCTTTTTCATTGCAACAATAAGAATGTTAATATGTTGTTTTTATTGGCCGCTCTTTTTCCTTTTTTTACAATAAGAGGACATTTATAGAGGAAATAATTTCCCTCGAGGCCTATATCATCTTTGGGGATACTGTGCGGAGGGTCTTTTAAAGGATATGAAGGAGTAAACCTGGATCTTGAAGAGACCCATGTTTTAGGAGGGAGGAAACACAGAGGCCGCAGATCATTCCACAGCCAAGCTGTTGAATACAGAACGAGTCGTAGAAGCGACCCGTTCTCATGGGACAATATCAACCGTATGCAAATTTAATCTGAGCGTTTGGCGTGTTTCCCGACTGTGCACCGGTATCGAAGGGATCAATGACGCTACTTCCTCAGAGCATCTTCCATTAAAATACCGGTAGAGCGCCTGCATAAATATTCACAATGTTGATTCAAACAGACAGACGTAAAGTTACGAACGTTACGTTAAAGTACGTTGTTACTGCTAGGTCTCCACCCCCTTTAGACTGGAGACTTTGGTAGCACGTCTCGTCTTTTGCATGTGTTCCAATAATTTAATATATCTGTATGGCCCATATAGCAGAAACATACTCTAGTTTGGACCTTACAATGCAGTTGAACATTTGGGTTTAACATTTTAACTTACTAGAACGCTAAATCAATGAGAACCTTTAGCTTGTTTCTTTGCAACGAGATGGTTCTATCTGAAGGTAATAGGAGATAATGACACCCGAAATGTGTTCCTTATGTCCAGTTTATTCCGTTGTTTTGTTTTGGTTGCTGTCACTGCAGAAACCCTTCTTCACACAGATAGGATGTCGGAAATGGCCATAGGGATTTAAGTGCTGTGATGGCATTCTCAGGGTATTTCGCCATGACTTTAATCCAGAACACCGGCAGAGTTGTTGTCTCGAATGCAGTTTTAAGGCCGACGTCACTTGCAATATCCAGCAGTTGATCTTCTTTCGCAGGCATGCTAGATTCGCGTGGTTTATTGAATTTTTTTTAAGCAGGCCCTTACCATTCGATGCAAACATATTGTTGTGTGTAAAATTATGGGAAGCTCGTCAAAACCGATTACGTGCAACTGTTTTAAAGTACATCGTGATCAAGTCGGATTTGTGTAGAACACATCTGTTTAGCAGTGGCGTGCATTGTAACCAAAGGTAGGCTGTGGTATTACCACCTGCTGATTTTTATGATCAGCTGAATAAATGAGGGTACAAGTTCCTTATCAAATTCACAGAAAAAAAGCATTTTGGTCAGAATTTGTTTATATCCTTATTTGTCAAGTATTATTGGCTTTTCTAAGGGTAGGTACAGCCATTCAGCCTTTAAGGACTGGACGTCACTGCTGTTTGGTATTGCACGTTCAATACTCTCGCCACTCCTCGAGAGTTCATGAAGGTTGGATACGGTAGACTTCGTTTGGCAAAAAAAAACATTTTTATTCTCGCCAAGAAACGATTTTATCTGATGTTTTTAGTTCTTCGCATATTATTGTTTCAAAAACTTTGCAAGAAACAATAATACCTACTGCCACTTGTCTATAGTTGTGCGTATTGGACTTACCTTAGTAAGTTTTCAAGATTAAATAATATTTCCTAATTATCTAATACAAATAGCTTATTTCATCAAGCCAAGTTTTCAATCTGTTTATTAATTGTTTAGTTTTAATACGGTTTTTTTTATTTCAGCGGGTAACATATTTATACATCTTGGAATCATGTGATCTAAAGTTCTTTGTCCATATTTGTTTTTATGCTTAGGAACCATTAATCCTTCGTTAAAATTGAGATGAGTATTGTAAGTGTGCTAAGTCTAATATGTATTATATATATAGGGTTATTAATGTGCTGAAATGTTTTTATAATTGGTCTCCCAGATTAATGATAATATGGGGTGGAATTCTGTCCGGTGCCGTGACCTTGTCGGGCTTTTGCTTCCGTGTGCAAGCTTTCACTTCCTCGGATTCCATTAAGTCTAGAGAAATTAAACCTGTGTTCCTGAGAACCTCTTGCCGGAGACTATTGGCATCTAGGTTGGAGAATTTTTGGTTATACACTGTATTCAAATATTCCACTATTTTTTGTCTGAAACTGATAGGGGGCATTGTATGATTTCAACAACGTTAATGGGTTTAATGAGAGAACCCTCGCCCGTTTTAGTGATCTAATATATTTCCTAAATTTTAGGGGTCGTCTTTGATTCCATCTTCAATATTAGACAAATATAGTTTTTTTTTCAGAAGAATTAGCGAGTAATCCGAATTATTCTTAGTTACCTTGTATTTTCTGAGAAGTGATTCCTTTAAATTTTAGTTGATCAATAATACTTCTAATTTAAATGAAATAATTTTTCGTTTTAAGCCACGCTATTTTATTTATATTTATGGATTATCGGCCTGTTTCGGTTGAACTCAACCTTCATCAGGAACGTAAACATATAAACTAAATTAACACAGAGAGATACATCGTAATGAAGACAGTGAAAGTGGGGGGAAAAGACAGTATATCGGAGTAGACCAGGACAGAGCATCAGAGAGGGGGCGGTAGAGCGGTTGGTAGAGGGGTAGGGAAAGGGGAAGAAAGGGAACTTCTTAAAATCGGACTTTGGGTTAAATCTAAATGTTTATTTAAAGTTCAATAGTAAAGTGACTTAAAACAAAAAAAAATTATTTAAATTATAATGTCAAGCCACAGAGTGATTGCTTTCTTTGATAAAATAATACTTCTGTCGAACCGTACTGAATATTTGACATTTTATTTCAATGTACACGTAAATCAAATATAATCATTAGGACAGTGTAAATATTTTCAAATCTGTAAAGAGGTTACTATTATTGACTGTTTTATGAGAAATAAAAAATTAAAGCTGTAAATTATGTAACGTGTGTTGTCTGAGCACGCTAGAAGTTTTCATGGGCCCATTTCATCTATTTAGAAATGAGCATGGCGTAAGAAGCAACGTGTGGATCTACCTCCGTCACTGCTGTGTGCCTCCATCTACATAGGCATTCCTTTCAACGCTGACAATCCCTTGTCCCGTTTCCTGCCTCTGACACATGTTCCCGAGGGAGTAGATACCAACACTTTGTATCCAGCATTATCAGATGGGTACCAAATACCAACATCCATCCATCTACCAAACACCAACATCTACCTATGCACCATTGTACCAAGCGTAAACATCTGCCACATACCGAGTACCAACATGTACCCAGGGACTGCTCTTTGCTCTAGTATCCCGTCTTCAGAGGTCTCTTTGTTCCGGTTTCTGTGGTGAAGACTGAAGGAATAAACCGACAGAAGTGTGTTGCGGGCGTATCCGTGTGACCGAGCGCTCGTGAAATTGATTAAACATTTTCAAATATCGACATTCTTTCTTCAACACATAATCAATTTTGTTGGCCTGTCTGCGACCTGGAAGTCAAAATGTTTTATTTAAATTGGCAACAACCTTAGAGTAGGTATATTATTACTCTAAGGCAACAACCGTTTTCTTTCAAATCGATACATATCACACATCTGAGGATTATCTGTCAGTGGTGGCAAGTATTGAAGCACCTGTTCTGTTCTTACGCTTTCCTCTTGAATATTTTTTACATTTATTTATTTAGACATACACAGTATATTTTGCTATCAATGATAAAGTTGGTATATTAAAAATTGCTTTGTTCAAGTACATATTACGTGTGTACATCGTAATTTTGTCTGGAATAAGAATGCTTCTTAACTAACGGGGAGAGGAACGTCGGAGAGTTATTATTTATTAATTCAAAATAATGATAGTATTATTACGCAATACGATAAATATAATGTTTTTAAATAGAAAAATATTTATTAAATATTTTATAAATTTACTTGGCTTAGTATTTATCAAAATCGAATCTAAGAAAATTTAATAAATTTGTTTTCAATGTAAGTAAGGAATGAAAATTGTCTAAATGTATTAATTTTTCATAGTATATGTTGTGATCGCGCGAGTAATTTGCGAGCTCTTTGCTGCATTAGTGCTGTTCGCCTCTACATGAAGAAGGGTAGTGTGCCTGGTACGCCTCATTGGAACATTTAAACCAATGAAGAATAGCAATTCGGGACTATCTATTTTATTATTTAACCGGTTATGTAGAAACAATACATGTGACAATACACGCCTTTTTTTATAAAGTTAACATATTTATTTAAAGTTTTAATAAATTATTTGTAGTTTTGATGTATTTTTGGAGTCAATGTTTCAAAAATTTATTCTGTATACTTTCTACTGAATCTATGTATACCTTATGTTGAGGATTCCATTACATCCCATGCTTTTTTTAATTGCACAAAGAGGAGGTAGCTGCTATCACCATTGAAAGATGAGTTTGATACAAGATGGTCTTCTTCTTCTGGTGTCCACTTCTATCGGAGGCCGGTTATCATCGGGATAATCTTCATCTCAACCCAGAACAACTCTATAGAACTGCACTCGCACCATTCACATGGATGAACCCGTGATGTGCGGCTTCTTCGTTTGCTTCGTATTCCATCAATATTCTCTTTCTGGATCCTCATAACAAGATAACCCTAATAACTAGTAACCAAGAT
Source organism: Halesus radiatus (assembly GCA_022606495.2). NCBI lineage: Eukaryota > Metazoa > Arthropoda > Insecta > Trichoptera > Limnephilidae > Halesus > Halesus radiatus. The sequence goes on along the minus strand of JAHDVE020002420.1, from coordinate 35,444 downwards.
ATTGAAGTTTTCTTTGCACTTGATAACTTAACCGCCCTATGCCTATGAACGTACGTGATACGCAAACTTTGATTGTACCATTCTGCGCTAGCCCGTATCACGTACGCGCTTGAGAAAAAATAACATATCCCATAACTATAAACCGTAATGACCACGCGCGCGTCCCAGCAACATGGAACATCAAGTTTAAACAAGTTATTCTTCAATGACAGGCGTGCGGTCACTTGTTTGACAAAATATTATCAGGTATGAGTATGAATAACATTGTATTCATAATTTAAACCGAAAAAAAAATGATTATTTTTTGTATAATTACCTGAGGTAGGGCGATTAATACAGTCGTGATAAGGTCATCCAATTATAAATATCAATCTACGACTATGGTAAATGACCTTCTCGGAAAAGGATTTTTGTAAAAAAAAAAATTATTTCAAATATATATATACTTGCACTGCCGGTGGATACCTCAAATCATAGAACATAAATCTATGATCTAAGTTACTCTAAGGATCTAAGGTGGGTGCCAAACAGTGGCGCGCAGTGATGAAATATAGGCATTTCTGCATTTCTCTATGACCATGTGTAGGCCACGTTTAGTCGGGGATGAATTGTGCATTGAATACCCTATTTAAAAATTAACATTTTACTATCATCTTCCAATGATTGTTGTGGTCAACTGAATAAATGAGCATCCTTACCAAATTCAACGCAAAAATACATTTTCATCAGAAAGTTGTAACATTTTAAAATTATTTTTCTCTTATATTTTGATGGATCGTTTTTTTCTTGGGGCAGCACAGCTTTTCAGCCTTTGTGGACTGCACGCCAGTGGTGCCAAATTATTTCGTCGTTTGTCTGTGAAAATGCCACCAAAGTTAATGTACGGTGATATTGACATTAAAGGACATTTTACTGACATTAAAAGTAAAACAATTTGTCGAGATAAATAAAATCAACCTGTAATAAATTTAGGATAAGTAATGGCAGTGTTTTCGCAACAAAGGAACGTCATAAAAACATTTCCACGTATATATCTAAATACCGTCAGCGTTTATTGCTCTATAGCAAAGGGTAGGCTGTGTGTAGTTTTTCACGTTCGGATATGAATTGTGGATTGAATATTTGAATTTTTTTTTTTTAATCTTCCACTGATCGTTGTGGCCAATTGAATAAATAAGCGTACAAGTTCCTTACTAAATTCATGGAAAAAAAATGATTAGAAATTTGTCACATTTTTAAATTTTTCTTCAATTTCTTCTTGTGATTAATTTTTTTAAGGGTAGGCACAGATTTTCAGCATTTGTGGACTACACGCCACTGCCTAATTCAATATTGTTTATAATATTCGGGTGAGTAATTTCAATATACAGCAAAGTTTCCAAGGTAATCTTCTAATATTCTTCGTCACTTACTAGCCGTTAGAAGTTAGTTAATAGCCTGAAGCCAGTAAGTGCTACTGTTTTATCCCCATTTTGAGCATGTTCTATAATGAAAGAAGTGGGTTAATTAAGAATATGAGGAAGGTTAGAAGAATATGATCATCATCTCTTTATCTCCTCATAAATTCACACGAGGCCGCCAACACAGGCTTCTATTTCTTCAGAGGTGCAGAACTAACTTGCCTAACTATTTTAATTAACTGCCTCTCAGGAAATAAAGAGAATTTCCAAATGACCTACAAGTTTAAGCACGAACAAAATATTATGTTTTATCTATATATGTATATATACCGTCCCGTCTGATCAACATAGTACGAGAAAGGATCTCTATATATATTATTATTATTTACTCGTAACCTATTTTTACAACTTCTGGCTCGACATTCAAAGAGATTACTGCTCTGCCACTGATGTAACAACTTCTGACTCGACATTCAAAGAGATTACTGCTCTGCCACTGATGTAACAACTTCTGACTCGACATTCAAAGAGATTACTGCTCTGCCACTGATGTAACAACTTCTGACTCGACATTTAAAGAGATTACTGCTCTGCCACTGATGTAACAATTTCTGACTCAACATTCAAAGAGATTACTGATCTGCCACTGATGTAACAACTTCTGACTCGACATTCAAAGAGATTACTGCTCTGCCACTAATGTAACAATTTCTGACTCAACATTCAAAGAGATTACTGCTCTTCCACTGATGTAACAACTTCTGACTCGACATTTAAAGAGATTACTGCTCTGCCACTGATGTAACAATTTCTGACTCAACATTCAAAGAGATTACTGATCTGCCACTGATGTAACAACTTCTGACTCGACATTCAAAGAGATTACTGCTCTGCCACTGATGTAACAACTTCTGACTCGACATTTAAAGAGATTACTGCTCTGCCACTAATGTAACAATTTCTGACTCAACATTCAAAGAGATTACTGCTCTTCCACTGATGTAACAACTTCTGACTCGACATTCAAAGAGATTACTGCTCTGCCACTGATGTAACAATTTCTGGCTCAACATTCAAAGAGATTACTGCTCTGCCACTGATGTAACATTTTTTTACTGTAATCTCCTTTTTTCAAACACCCGGGTTGATTCTTGATCAAACTTTTTGTGTGTACATTAGCATTCTAAAGCTTTATATTTGAACTTTGAGGTCAGATTACAGACCGGGAACGATTTCCATAGTATGACTACAGCAGCTTTTGCCGCGCTAACTAACGACTGTAATTATTATTCTTACGAGTCCCCTAGTAGGGATTGAAGAGCCCACAGGACGTTTGCCGAACTTCCGCTTTTGTAGACCTAACAGCAAACTTGGAAGTAGAATCCATATCGTTATGTCCAGGGCCACCGCAGACTATCTTTGACCCAGACAAATAACATTATGAGGCACTTTCATTAAAAAAATGTTATTCATTCACCATTATAATTAGATATTAAATATGTATTTATTTATTTATATCTTTCATTCATTTTGCAGATTATGTTATTATATATGGTTCCATGACTATTCAACACACGTATGAATCGGCACGCTTTTTAAAAGTGACAAAAGGTCATTAAAAGCACATAAAATATAAATAAATAAACTAGCCCTTAAACCTAATCTAACCTAACCTACTTAATCTCGTTTATCCTGTAATAGGCAGTATTATTATGGACGTAGTTATGCAGAAAGCTTCCAACCCAAAAAATATGAAGCTGAGAAAAAGGAGTTTGAAAATTTGACAATACAAAAGCATATTGCGGCATCTGTCAAGTGAATATTAGTGGTTTTTTTTTCTTTGTTAGAGTTATTATAAATAAGTAATTTATCATCCATCATAGTATTTACAAAAATAAAAAAAAATAATAATTTTCTATGTTATCGTATTTTTTTGTTTGTTTGAATGCTTTCTACGTAATGTCGAAATGTGAGAGATATAGTAATTTGGGTAAATATTTCCAGTTGGAACTCATTATAAGCTAAAAGCGGCAGAAAACTTTCAAACCACATGGACGTTCTTTACATCAATTTATGTCCGATAACTGCAATGTAGATTAATATAAAACTCGATTTACGAAAATCTATTGCATTTGAAGCTTGGATTTTTTTAGCACATACAAATCTCGTATTTATCATTAGGAGAACAGGAAAAAGATTTTGGAAAATTATGGGTTGGACGCTTTCTGAATAACTACGTCCATTTACAACCATTTTTTGAAAAATGGTTTCTTCACTTAAATGATCTAATCTTTAAATATGTTTTACTTAGATTCAGTGAAGAGATTTATTCTGAAAGAAATTAAATGTATGTATGGTTTTTTTTAAGTGACTTTTTGATTCAGAAAGTCACCCATGATTTAATGTGCTTCCTATTTTTCGCACGAGCTAAAATACGTGATTTGTTGCCAGTGTTGTTGAGCGCAGTCATTTGTAAATACAAACAGTGCGAGCAGTTTCAAACTTCTACTTACTACCAAATACCGTAGAAATATAATAATACGCACAGCTTCTGACATTTACCGAACATTGAGATGGCAACATGTTACACCAGCGCCCCCCAACGCCGCGAGTTGGCGAAATTAGGGTTTTCCATAAATTTTAATAGATATTCCGTGAAATAGAAAATTGTGGCCAACGTACGATTTTTTAGTTGCTCATTCATATATATATATTTTTTTACAAAAATATTGGATTGTTTTAACATTTAAAGCCTCGCTGCTCGCGCACTATCTAAATTGTTTACAAAGAAAAGAAAATATTTATTACAATAGCAACACAGTCTGGATGCGCTATAGCCCGGAAAGCTAGAGGCGATAGTGTAGCATGTTGCCAGTATCTTGACAAAGCTACGCGTGTAATCAAACATCATATACGTCAAAACACTGGACAATTTAAACATTTTATTTAATTAATTTGTCCTGTTTCACAATTAATTCATTTGAAAATAATACATATTATATTGTCGCACGTTCCAGAGTGGAAGGTACTCTTAGTATCGCCCTGGTGAAAGACTACCATTCAGAATTGAAACGTTGCTTGAAATGACTATTAGCCGTGTTTGGTGACCAGATCTGAATAGCCAGGTATTTCCCCACCTTCCCCTTCCCCTTCTCCTTCCCCTCCCCAATACCTTCAGCCTCTCAACATTCCCCATTTGGGGATGCCATAGTCTCACTGGCTCCAGACGGTTGGGAGCAGTTGGGACTCTTGTGCAGTATTCATATAAAAAAAAAAAGTGCGCCAGCAGCGAAGCTTTAAATGTTAATACATTCCTAATAGCTTCTTTAAAAACATATATGTACATGATCAAAAAGGGAGTAAAATCACATGTAGGTCACGTAATATTTATTTTTTGAATTTGCGATATCCATAATTGATTAAGAATATATATTTTTTAAATTATTAAAATGTATGAAAAAATAAATTTGTACAACTCGGTCCGCTAGAGGGCGGTAGTGTAGCATGTTGCCAACAAATATCAAGAGCTGGAGGTAATGTCATTTAAGAGTATTTGCTACTACTTCACGGTACGAAATAGCTTGTGTTTGATAAATCACATTACGGAACTTTCTCGCCAAGTGGGAGTTTTATTACGTGAATATGTAAAAGTTTTTAAGGCATTTGTTAGCGCTTCTCATTCTTTGTAACAAGTCTGCTACAACTGAATTTTCCTCTGTTTTTCATGTACGTTTCACGGCAATTGTAAGAGGTAAGATAATATATAAGTGTAAAGTACTCTGTGTTACAAACTTTTAAATTAAATTCAGGTAAATTAATAGGAAGTACTTTATTTACACCTCTGCTTTTAATATACAAATATCAGCATGTTTCGAAAGCGAAGCATTCCTTCTCGGGATACACATTATACTTGCGATACTATACTATACGAATGTACCACCCCAGCCAGGAGCACTCCTGTCCCGGTGCGACCAGTACACCAGGGGGCACTGTTTTGTTAGGACTGTTGAGCTCTGTTAATAGGAAGGAGGTTGGAGTTTAATCGATCGTTATACATGGCAACCTAAAAAGTCAATTTTGGAATTTAGGATTGGTAGGAATAAAGGAATTAGATAGTTGGTTTTCGTTTCTCGCTTCTTTTTGCTTTCTGTTTTTTTTTGTTTTTTTTTACACTCCACACAGGAGACTCCGAGGGAAATAATTTCCCTCAAGGCCTATATCATCTTTGGGGATGCTGTGTGGAGGGTCTTTTAGAGGATAGGAAGGAGTGAACCTGAGTCTTGAAGAGACCAATGTTGTAGGATGGAGGAAACACAGAGACCGGCAGATCATTCCACAGCCGAGCTGTTGAACATTAGAAAGAGTCGTAGAAGCGATCCGTTCTCATGTGACAAATGTCAACCGTGTGCAAATGTTGGACGCGCATTTGGCGTGTTTCCCGACTATGCACCGATGCCAAAGGGATCAATGACGCTAGTTCCTCATAGCATCTTCCATTAAAATTTTCACCCGCCGGGCGAACGGTGCTTATCGGCGGGACGGGTAAAATTACCCTTTACGCCGGCTCCACTTTAAAGGTGAGAAAGGTAAAGTTACCCGATTATTTCGCGCGAATATTTAATCTAAACGCTTGAAGACGTTCCAGACTACACACACATATACAAAAAAATAAGATAAGAGATCGTTTTTTTTACGTACACACATACTCTTGCGCAACTCAATGAGGAATTGCGGGTAATAATAATAATATATTCAGGGAATCATATGCGCCTTCTTTCCGCGTTTGATTATTATTTGATGGGAGAGTAGAATGGCAATTTTATCGTGTTAAATTTCATAGATTGTCTGTTCGTGGTACTTTAAATAGGAGAACCTATTGTATTTTTATGATGTGTTATAAATCCATTGGACTTTTACTCTTATGAGATAATCCCGAGGATGTTATTACAATAATCATTCCTGAATGAGAGATAACACTAAAATTCCTTAGCAATTAGATGTATTCCTGGCACTCATATATGGTAAGTGCGTATACGAAATTTCATAAAAAAATAGTCAATGGTTTAGAATTTCTTGTGTTCATTTTTATTCTATGCGTAATATGGACCTTCTTACACTCGTGTCCTTGATAACTCAAAACGCCTCCACAATCTCAGAACTTCAGTTTGAAGAATTCAAAGCCCTCTGTAGATTCCGATGGAGGTAAAGTTTTTTCTCTATTTTAAAACGTTATTGTGTATTTCTATTATATCTGTGCTGATACCAACCCTGATGTATGGCAGTGAGGCATGGAACTGGCAGAGGAGGGATGAAAGTAGGCTGAATGCTGTAGAAATGAGATCTCTGAGACAAATGTGTGGTAAAACCATTTATAATCGTGTGAAAAATGTTGAGATTCGTAAAGAATGCAAGGCTGTGATGTAAGCGTAGTGAACAAGATCAAGAAAGGAACGCTTAGATGGTTTGGGCATGTAGAGCAAATGAACGATGAGAGAAGCGTAAGGAGAATATATGACGCGAATGTGAATGGAAGAAGAAGCCGGGGACGTCCGAGGAAGACATGTCATGATCAAGTGAATCAAATACTTTAGTCGGGTCATGTCAGAAGTCGGAATAACAGAAGGGAATGTATGAGACGTTGTATGAAAGTGAATGAAGAAAGAAGTGTATGCCAAGATCGAGTTGTTTGGCTATCCGTCCATGTGGAGAAACGGCGTGATGGTTAGTTAGTTAGTTAGTTATATTCCAACAGCAATGTTAATAATTCTAAATCAGCAATTTTATGAACATATCTTCCAGTAAATGAGAAAAGCGCTGCAGTCATTTGTGTGGAATACTTTTTGCTATAACGAGTAACAATAAACACAAAGCCTCGCAACAGTGAACAGAGAATAAGAATACGGAGAAGAAGGGAACAGTCTCTCGCAGCGAGGTTCCCGGGGGGCCCTCTGGTGAGTAAATAAGATAAAGTGTTCAGCCCAGCGCTGTTTGTTGGAACTAAATAATATCATTATATATCCTTCTTATCCTTCTGTACGCCTGGCATCCGCGCCCCTTCATTACGAACGGCTCTGCACAATTTGTTATTATTATTAAACAAAAACATATCAAATTATTACTGTGGTCTAGTTCTCGTTCTCTATCTCGAAACCTGGTTTGAAAAATGCCGAAATTCTCACATGAAATTTCCGAACTTACATTGCTTTATAATCCCAGTTTACACCGATTCTTAATTCTAGTTTTTTAACATGAGAAACTGACTCAATAGAGCATTTCTGATTACATAACTTACGTCGGATACTTATTCCCTACTACATAAATAATGTTTGTTTACATATTGCGTAATGTGAAGCCAATTTTTTATGTAATTAAGAAGAAATACTTTGTTTACACCGGTGTTTTTAATCTGCATGCATCAGAAGTAAAGCTTCCCTCTTCAGAATAAACAGTATACTAAAAAAATTTGACAAGTATTGACAAATATTAAAAATGTAACAATAGACAAATCAAAGGCGTAAACAAAAACTAACAAGAAATGATGAAAGTAGTAATTAATTAAAAATGTAAAATAATGGGAAAAATAAAAAAATATATTAAATCATTAATTTTATTAGAATTTTTAAAAATATGTATTTTTTTTATTAACATAAATAAAACAAAGAAAAAAATAAGACTTACAAAATAAATACTAATAATTATTATTTCAAAAAATTATACAAATAATAGTCTAAATATAGTTTTTTTTTAAAATGTATATTAATAATATTCTAAATGTATATTGTGAAAATAAATTTAAAGCTATTTAAAAATAAAAATAAACGATTATTATTAATATTTAACTAACCTCGTATCGCCGAGCTTCTTTGGTCTATTCATTCCGTCGTGTGCCGACGGTAAATAAAAAAGAGCTTATTTTTTGCAAAATTATGGTTTGTAAATTCTTCCATCTTACCAGATAATGTTTTTGTATATTTATAAATATTGTGTAATACCTATCATTAGCAGTTTCCCCAGAATAGCCACTTGAATTCAGAGAAAAAAATCTCTCTAATGATTTATCATAAAATAAAATATATATATAAATTTAAATACGAAAATATTCTTGAAGATTTTTCACATTTGCATAAAACTAAAAAAATGTAATCACAGCATGTAAAAAAACACTTATTTACTAACATGTTAGAAGATTTTACAGAATAAAATACAATAGAACTGCGCCTCAAACAATGATGCAATACTGGACAGTTCTTATTTTGTTTTAAATTCCCGACGAGTGGCGTGTCAAAAAAAAAGGAAAGCGAGAATTGCTATCTGATTTATTATTTTGTTGGCAAACCAATGTATTTTAATTTAGTAAACTACGAACATATTTTAAGGTCGAAAATCGCACAAAAATGAAGTATGTTTTTGCGTTACCATTCGTACATGTTGGCGTTCAACCGATACAAATGTTGCGTCTATTAATTTAGTATTATAAACGTTGTTGATTGCAATCTGTTTAATTATGTATAATTATTTGTTTTTGATATAGGAAAATTAACTTATCTACTAAGCAAGGAATGAAAAGCTGATATTTTTTTAGGAAAAGGATGATTAGAAGTATTATGTATAACTATGTATGTATAAGTATTTTTACGATATATGTTAAATTCGAATTTATTATTAACAATAAAAATATTTAAGTCTAAGAAATGTATGCTAAAATTTTGTTATATTTCTATGGTAAATTTAATCTTTTTTTATGGAGTTTATTTAGGAAATTATGGAAAATTTTAAGTTGATTTTCATTACCATTTTATATACAAAAACGTCGTCTACATAAAATCTTCTCCAAAAATAAACATACTTTAATAATAAAACAAGAACTAAGACTTTAAATTCTTATTCTCGAAATTGTTTAAAAATATATCAGCCACTAAGGGGCTAATACTAGAACCCATTGCTAAGCCATCCTTTTGTTTAAAAATAATATTATCAAATTGAAAAAAGTTTTGTTTTGAAACAACATTGAATAATTTATATAAATCCTGTGAAAGGTTCTAGTTCAAAATTTTAATTTACTTGGGTTAAAAAGCAAAGCGGAGAACGGCGATACTTTGTTTTTTTTTTTGTTTTTAACGTGAATATCGCATAAAAGTACCTATCAACTAACTGTCTGGAGCCAGTAGCTGACTAACTAGTTCGTAGATAATTCATAGCTAATGTTAACAGCAAAGAACTAAACATCGGTTTCTTTATTCGGGTTTTCGGGGAATAAGTTGAAATTAGCAATTAATCCATTACGTTGACATTGGTGCAATGTGATACGTTATAAAATACGGTTAAATCTTACCAGCTCTTCTATCAAAAGTGAAGAGATTTCGTCAGGAATAAACAAAGCGGGTTTTCACATTTTTTTGTATAATAGACAAAATAGGATCAAACGCTATTTTTATTTGAATATTATTTTTAGACTACTTGACATTAATCTTTATTAATATAGTTATTGAGAAAGTATTTTATTCTCTTTCTAAACCACCAGACCGAGCGCTAGCGTCGAACGGCGAGGCTTATAAACTGTTGGTACAAACCTAATAGCCTCTTTAACATACATATTTTTCATTTTTGAGAAAAACGCAATAAAGTCATGTGCAGGTTACCTAATATTTATTTTATGAATTTTCGATTTCCATTATTTATTAACAATATTTTTCACAAAAATTCTATTAAAATGTATGAAAAAAACAATTCCGCTAACGCACGCCGCTGGGTGCGCTAGTGTAGCATGTTGCCATCTCAATGTATGGAAAATATCAGAAGCTGCGCGTATCACATATATACGAGGTGTGTAAAAGAAAAGGTGAATTTCGAACGAACCTAAAGTAAAAATCGAAGAACACACAAAAACGTGACTAACCTTTCCAGTTGTCAAAAACAAACCACTGATAATGCTAACATATGATAAACATATGTGTACCAACATAGCAACAAAAAAAAGGATAATCGAATGTACACAGCCAGCGAAAATTCAAAATTCACCTTTTCTTTTGAACACACCTCGTATTTAAATAGATAATATTTATTTTTTTAGAGCCCCTTTTTTTTCTTTGCTTTATTGGTACGTTATTAGCGTTTTTTTTGTCTTTTTTAGACTATATTTTTTTTTATCTGCCCACGCCCTCATTGTGCCATCTCAACACCCCCTAATTGTCTGAGTCTTCTACTGCCCCCCTAAAAGCCTCAAACGCCCATAAGGGGGCGTTATCGCCCACGTTGAAAACCTTATATCTACCATTGTCCCCCTATTTTAGTAAACATTTGTTAATATTAACGTAATCTTGGTCTTATTTAGACGGAAAAAAAACTACGTTTCGTTTTTCTGGTGGATATTTGTTTTTTTACTATACGGAAGAAAGGATGAATGTAGTAAACAATCCCGTGTTCATAAAGTCACCACTTTTACGTATGATTTCATGTGTAACGTTTTAGACATCTTCTGCGTCGGTTATTCATCGCAACGCTTCACACAAGGGGAGTAAAGAAAAAAACCTGACAACCCAACGGGGGAGATTTTTTTATTGATCATAAATAAACATGAAATCACTCACAGTCAAATCAAATAAATTCCGCTTTCTTTACTATAGGGAACAAAGGGTAACCGAATAAGTTTTTAAATTCACTTCACATCACATTCGCTTAATAACACATTAATTGCATAGTCTAAAAATACAGCAAGGAGTTTTAAATTGCTTAAGTGCCAGAAATATTGTAAAAAAATGGTATTTTATTAAAAAAAAAAATTATTTCCATGTATATTGCTCATTAGAATTTCAGATAGTAATGTGCTTAAGTCTGGGATGTGCAAAGCGTAAACAGCTTTAAAAAACATTAATTTTTCAAGTACCTAGCGCAATAATTCTTTTTTTTTCTACAGTTGATGGATATGTCTGGAATGAAACACTTATGAGGGGATGATGTTCATGGTTTATATTTAATCGCCTCACATAAATAAGAAAAAATAACACCTGAATCCTCCAGGGGCGTTCCGTAACCTTTAATACAATTTTCCAAAACAAAACATTCGAAAAGGTTGAGGAATCTGGAAAAGGCCTAGAGGGTCAATGGAACCTACTTCTGATTCTTTATAATCCACCTGGCATCCAGCTTTGGACAAAAACCTCACTCAAATGTCTCCAGTTTTCTGATTCTTGGTGACTCCAGTAAATCTCATTTGTGGGCGTACATTTTTTTTCATCCGAAACTAGCAGTCCACAATGGAGTGTTGATACCAACCCTGATATATGGCAATGAGTCATGGACCTGGCAGAGAAAGGATGAAAGTAGACTGAATGCTGTAAAAATGAGATATCTGAGGCGAATGTGTCGTAAAACTATGTATGATCGTGTGAAAAATGTTGAGATTCGCAAAGAATGTAATACTCGCTATAAAGGGACGCTTAGATGGTTTGGGCATGTGAAGCGAATTAACGAAGAAAGAAGTGTAAGGATAATATATGAATGGAAGAAGTCGGGGACGCCCTAGAAAGACATCTCACGATCGGGTGAATGAAATATTTAATTCGGGCCATGTTAGAAGTCAGAATAACAGAAGAGAATGTACGAGACAATATATTTAATTCCACTTTTGTTAAATTTATACTTTTTTGTAATTAGCTATTAAGATATATCTGTACCATTAAATATTTTATGTGTATTTATATTGGATAATTTTTTTTTGAAAGATGAATGTGAATTAAGATCGAGTTATTTGGCGGTCCGTTCTCTCTGCCTACCTCTGCTAGGAAATGGCGTCATAATTAGTTAGTTAGGACGATATCCAAGAATATTTAAAAAAGATTTACACAAAAATTCTGCGTGAAAATAATCATAATTTTTTTTACGGTAACCCCTCACAGGAGACCCTGAGGGAAATAATTTCCCTCAAGGCCTATATCGTCTTTGGGGATGCTGTGTGGAGTATGTCTACAATTTTGGTTTCCTCCTATTCCACAGGTCTGCTTACCAGACGTGCATCACTCTCCAGCCTTTTCAGCGGCAGAACGATTGGGGAAGCATTATGTATCCACGGGCGGTCATTGCGTAACGTCCTTTCCTTCTTAGCTATGAATCACATTTAGGAGGATCTTGAAAATCCAAGCTTAAGCAACGTTCATCACCCCTTTCTTTTCTGTTCATCACATTGGAAATAAAACGTGATATTTTGTCAGTATTTACCCGAGAGATCTTTCCACGAACAGCCACTGGCTAAACCGAGTCACTCCTGTTCCGCTCCACCCGCTTCGAGCTTCAATGGGTGGAGAAATGTGTCTCTCTACACGCTAGTATTTTTATACTGAATTTTATATCGTTGCTTCCTTTAAAGTATTATTTTCGTGAAGTTTGAAAAGAGATAATTGTATAATTAAATCAAAAAGAGACCCTTACACCAAAACTAATGAATTTTTAAGTGCCGCGATGTTGGAGTAACTAAAACACAATTTCCTTTTGAGGCGGTTTGACCAAACTAACTAACAAACTAACCATGACGCCGTTTCTCCGAAGGGGTAGGCCAAACATCTCGGTCTTGGCACTCGCTCCTTCCTTTATTCACATGCATACATATTCTCATACATACTCTTCCGTTAATCTGATTCTTAACATGGCCTGACTTCCCTGGACTTCGTATTTAATATTTAATAGTATCACAGTAACGATGAACGAAACCTGAAACTCCCGACTTTACCGGCGATGCAATGGGAACTAATGCAAAATCATGTGTTTTCGGTTTGAAAATTTGATGGCCTAGGAATATCATAGATGATTTAATTAAATACTGCAAGTAGAACACACCTTGATCTTTCGTTTAACCGGGCATTTTTTTGGTGTGACTTTTTATAAGCCTCGAAAAAAATAAAGTATCAGACATTTTAAAAAATGTTTAAAGCGCAAACTCTCCTACTTACAAACCCCTTTTCCGACATTGTCGTATTGCCGATTATGGTAAATTAAGTTTCTTAGAATATGACCGTAAAACATTTTAATAATTATGTCTGAGCTTTACAGAATAGAATAAAACACGCATTTTGGTGATGGTTTTTTTGCGTAAACCGAAACATGCAGCCGGTGTTAAGCGGGACTTTCAACCTTGTCGCCACCTGCATAAGGAGCGCGTGATTTCGTTGGAATTTTAGCCGGTGGATCGCCTTAAATAAATATTTACGAAGATGTCACTTATTAAGAGATGGCACTTAGAAAAACCTTAGTTTTGAATCGTTTCCTTACCCTGTTATCACAGCTTTTCTAATTTTTTTTTTATTTATCGTGACTTCAGCATAACTGTTTTGCTCACGAGTAGTCGCGAGGCGCACAAAGAGACGAAAACTCGTTAAAATAAAGTGTCGATTTGGCTGCGAGTTGCCGCTTCGAGGGGCTCTGGCCGCTGGTCGCTGGCCACTGGATTGCCTCAGTAAATAAACAATGACTTTATTATACCCCATCAGCCTCTCTCAGAGGCTGCCTTTGCTCTACCCCAAATATTACCCCATGGGGTCTGAGTACATGGAGATTGGTAATTGACTAGAAATATTGAAAGAAATGAGACATTTATAGGATAAACTTCCCATTCCCTTCAGAACGACGAACGAATTTGACGGCCTCCATGGTAGAGGGGTAAGGCTCTCGACTACGAATCCGAAGGTCGCGGGTTCAAATCCCAGCGAATCAAATCAAAATTATTTAATTAATTTGTGTTGTTTCACAATTAATTCATTTAAAAATAATATGTAGTATATTTGCGCACGTTCCAGAGTGGAAGATACTCTCAGTATCGCCTTGGTGAAAGACCACCATTTAGAATTCAAACGTTTCTTGAAATGGCTTTTAACCGTGTTTGGTGACCAGATCTGAATAGCCAGGTATTTAACCCACCTTCCTCTTCCCCTTCTCCTTCCCCTCCCCAATACCTTCAGCCTCACAACATTCCCTAATTGGCGATGCCATAGTCTCACTGGCTCCAGACGGTTGGGAGCAGTTGGGACTCTTGTGCGGTATTCATATAAAAATAAAATAATAAATAAAATTTAAAAAAACATTTGTGATTGCCATAGTCTCACTGGCTCCAGGCAGTTCAGACTTTTTTACGGTATTCACATCAAAAATAATAAAAGTTTCGTTCTGCCTTATATCGCACTTTGTTAGCAAAATTGATATCATACAACGTTAAAGATCATAATTCTTCTGAATAAGGAAAACTCGAATCATATGTTAGATATTTGACAAATCGTTGCTTTTTCAAATATATTCGTAATCTTCCTGACACCAAAATCTCAGCGTTCTCTACTGTATTGTCTCTCAGGGGACTCTCTTTATAACATTAATATGTTATTCTGTGGAGCATAGGTGACTTCGTACTATCGATGCAGCTTTAAAAAATTCGCCAAAGTCCTGTAAAATTTAATAATGTTTTTAGTAAGAGTGCACATTTTACTACGGAGTCGCCTTTTCCAATCTGATAATTGGCATGTAAATTAAGATGTACAATTTTTAAATCTTTGATTATAAAAGTTTTACTTTAAGGTATTACTTGTTCAAGAGAAAATTTAATGAATTTATATAAAAATTCTGACATTTTAAAAGATTACAATTACAGGGGATTATTGTATTTTGAAACCTTATACATTTTCCTAATTACCCATGTAGAACTTACAGATAAATCATTCATAGTATTTTTTGAGTTAGCAACCTGATAAGTGAGTGTTTTTGGGTGCTGACCGTTGATTATAAAATTCTTAATTTTGTTCATTCTTTGATTTGACAATAAATTCCTAATGGACATGTCCTATTTGTCATTGCTATATACGCACGTACTCGAAGTTGTATATGCAATCACTTTTTCTACGATTTATATTGTTTCTCACTTCACGTCATAATTAATTGCACTTTAGTTTGTAAACAAAATGAGATGAAATAAGTTTGTATTTTATTAAAATATATTTTATTAATCTGCATACGTTATTGCAATGGCACTAATTACGTGTGGCACTAAATAGGTCTCGTGTATATACATGAAAGTCCCGTTAGTCCTGTCTTCTAATAAACCCTGTTTGCTATTAATTACCCGAATAGTGAGACCACAAACAGTGAATGGAAACTGCGCCATATTCCTACAATAACACCACCAGACCACGTAACTAAGTTTCAGTTATATTGTAAATTTTACACAACGTACAGAAATAACGGTTAAAACCCAAATGATTCTCCCTTCCGGTCGTAAATTAGCTTTATGGGCGCCATTGATCATGATGATGGGAAGCGGAAGTGACTTGTGGGATGTATCCCGGGGTGGCTGCCCCCTCCCGCCTCCCCCTCACGGAGCAGACCAACCCCTTCTGACCATTCCGCTCCAGTCTTACAAATCTGCCTTATTATCTGCGAATCTTTCAGAATATGCTCGAACCCAGCATTCATAAACGATTTTTGAATCCTTGAATATTATTATTCTGTTATCTTTTTCGGAATTATTTTCCCCGAGCTTTTAATTTAAATGAAACCATAAAGTTTGCTTGTTTCAACTCAGTTCATATGTAATTTTGTTGAACATAATATTTATTTTTATGGTTACTAACCAAAATATGGAAAATAATTTTCAATAAATCAGAATAAAAATAAATTCACCGAGAAAACAATTGCTTCATGTAATATTATTATTCCATGCCCAACATAACAAGGATAAAATAAATAAAAAAAAATTAAAAAAGTTTTCTCTTTCGCTATTTGACGTCCTCCGTAGTCGAGCAGTGAGGTCTTCGACTACAAATCCACAGGTAGCGTGTTCAAATCCCGACGTAAGTAAATTTTATTTAAGCGATAAACTACTCGTATATATACATTCAATTCGTGTACAAAAATATATTGCATACTTGCGGCACTTTGTGTTCCAGAGTGGTGATAGATATTCTCAGTTCCGCCCTGGTTAAAGACCGCCATTTAAATAAGAAAGGTTGCTTGAACAGTGTTTGGTGACAAGATCTGGATGCTAGGTACTTCCCCTGCGCATACCCTTCAGCCTCACAAATACCCCAATGGGAGATGCCATAGACTCACTTGCACTGGCTAGCAAGGAGAAGTTAGGACACTCTTTAAATAATAATAAATAAATTGTAAAACATATTTGAATACAACACAATATTTTAGAATGTTATTTTTTTTAAAATTAGAATAGATTTGGAATGATGTCTACTTTAAAAAAAGTGTAATTAATTGTAAAACAAGAAAAAAACTTTCAAAAGTTAAGTTCGATGTACATTTCTAAATGCTTAAAGTTATTCCAATGTTCTATAGCTAAAATCTCGAACTTTTTACTGCTTCATACACACAAATTTTCTACTGTATTTATTTCAAGAATGATAAACATTTCCGAGTTACAAACAACCAGACAATATTTGGATTAGCCACTTTCCAAGATAAATACTGTCACCTTAAAAATAGATACAAAACATAAACTTTTCAATTTGGGAAGCGGTTATGGGTACCGCCGCCCCGGAAACCATTCATTGAATAATCAACACTTCTGCCAAAGGGCATTCCAAGTGGTTAGCTACACTTAGTCACTCAGCACGGATGCCCGGGTTCATGGAGTGATGTTTGTCCACGTCTTAGCGACGGATGCGTCTGCCGAGATGCGTGGTAGGTCGGATCTGAAGAGGCCGGTTGAGAGAGACACCTGTCGGACTCTCTCGGCCCATCACCTTGCACCGCAGTGGGAGGTATCAGTTACTCCTGGACATACCTTTTTCGGAGCTCGTAGTGCAGCTGGTTTCCAGCAGTGCCTCTAGAAATCGGATATAGTTAATCTTACATAATACATAGTTACGTGTTTATTTATTTATATGAGACAAACAGCTTTTTTAACAAAGATAAATATGTACATGGACTGGTGGGAAAAAAAAAATACATTTTTTAGCCAAAAATTTTTCTTATGCTAAATTAGGTTAGAAACAGGATATTTTACATTAAACCAAGGAAGAGGAGTAGGAAGGGGAAGATAGTATGGGGATACGAGATGCTCCTAATACGTACTAGAATACTTCTTGTGTATTAATTTGTGATCGTACGCATTACTTCGGTTCGATATTTCTGAAGGTTATTGTTAAGAATGTCGATATTACTAAATTGCTTGTTATACTGTGCACATATACGGGGAATTGGGGAATTTTGTGGAATGCTATTGGGGAATGTTATGTTACACAATGGAGTGGTGACCAACCCTGATGTGTGGCACTGAGGCATAGAACGGAAGAAATTATACAGAATGCTGTAGAAATGAGATTTCTAGGGCGAATGTCTAGTAAAACCATGTATGCTCATGTAAAAAATGTTGAGATTCGTAAAGAATGCAAGCTGATGTAAGCGTAATGGTTTGGGCATGTAAAGCGAATGAACGAAGAAAGCAGTATAAGGAAAATATATGACATGAAAGTGAATGGAAGAAGAAACCGGGTGCGCCCGAGAAAGACATGGAACGATCAAGTGAATCAAATACTTGAGTCGGCCCATGTAAGAAGTCGGAATAATACAAGACAATGTATGAGACTATGTATGAATGTGAAAGCAAGAAGTGTAGGCCAAGATCGATTTGTTTGGCGGTCCGTCCTTTCTGCCTACCACTGCGAGGAAACGGCGTGATGGTTAGTTAGTTAGTTTAGTTAGTTACATAATATATTTATCTAACATAAAATCTATATATTTAAATAAAATAAAATTAAAGAAGGATTCTAAATCTGAAAATATTAAAATTATAACAACAAAAAATATTAAAATTATAATAACAAAAATATTAAAATTTCAAAAAATAAATAAATTAAAATACGAAAAAAATAATCATAAAAATTATTAAATCACTACCCATTTAATTATTTATCAATTATGGTATTGCGCGGCCGACTGGGCATTCAGCAACCATTTGATAGAAATCCGACGTCATCAATTTACGTAAGACCTTTCGACTACTGGGCCCCAGACAGACCAATGAAATTGTTTATCCGCGGAAGAAGAGAATAACTAAGAATCATTTTGGCACAGAGACACGCCCAGAGAACAGCTTTATCGGTTTATCTCTTCGGTGGATGGTCCCAAGTAATATTTAAGCAATATATGATAATATAATATAACAAACTATATGATAAACGTATCAACATGTGAAAACCTTCTAGACGTAAATAAGTAAATAAATTAATTTAGAAAATATTTGTTAACTGTGAATTCAAGGGGGAAGTAAACAGTAACACCTCCGTGATTAGGTATTGTTAGCGAATTCAGCGTGACAATATGTAAGACCTCTAACAGCTAACAGCCAACGCCACGGCTAACAATAACCTTGTTAGATAGTCCCATGTGTCTAACAGCAACAACAGTAACCGGTAACAGCAAACGGCACCCCTGTTGGCTGTTTGATGAACCATAAACAGTAATGTCTCGGCGCAGTGGTATAAGAAATAAACTGGATGACGTCGCTCGACGCGTAATACCTCCAATGAGAAAATTTTTATTTAGTGATAAAAAACAATTTAATTCTTGGGAAGTGATACGTTTGACCTTAAGTCTCACAGAATCCTTCTATGCGAGCAACCCCACCCATCAAAACGTGTCCATAAAATGCCTCGTCTGGTATGGCGAATTTGGCTAAATTGTTTTTTTAAATCCTCTAGAAAGAAATTCCAGCAATTCAGTGTGTAATATTTTCCTATCACAAAAACATCCATTTCCAAAATCAATATCCTAAAATATTTCATCATTTCTGAAAAACCCTTTTTAAACAATAATAATTATTTCATCATTTTTAAAAAACCCTTTTTAAACAAGAATAATCAGGTAGTAGATTTTGAAGACAATTTACATTTTTCCCAACCAGCATCTCATCCTCCCTTTTCAATAATCTCGGGTTGAGTTGAGGCTTAGGGTGGCAGATATGGGTGGTAAGTGGGCCGGCTAGTAGAGTGGCCATTTAGGGTGTCCAGTTAGGGGTCCTGTTTGTTAGGATGGCCGGCATTTGGCCAGTCCTGCTCCAGCCATCTTGCCCGGCTTTATTGAACTAGGGTAATAAAACCACCATAACGCCAGCTCCCCGCAATCATGACGTCCTTATATTACATTAATGTCATTAATTGATACTTACTATTCCCTTATTTCACTCGGCCTCCTTGATTTTAGAACTTTCAGATATTTTATCGTTATCGACAACTATTTACCGGAATTTATTTTCAATCAGGTGACACTTAAAACGTTTATTATATAATGTTTAACTCAGCTATCCATTTTTATTGGTATTCAATAAAGTACCAATGATAATTATTAATACTTAAATCGCATTTACACCACTAAAATTAAGTTTAGTCTAAGAAAATTGCTATTAGATGATGATTTATGCCCTAATAAAATTGTGTCGGTAATTGAAAACACAATTACGACTCACAATTATTACGCTTTCGACTTATTCAAAGAATACCTCCAAAATCGAAAACGGGTTACAAAATGTGAAAACTCAATGTCGGAACTATTCGAAACCAACCTGAACGTTCCCCAAGGGTCCATTTTGGGGCCAATTTTATTTTATTCCGCCTCATTGATATTATCTGAGAATCATTTTTTTCTGCATCTTAACACATACCTTGGTGCGTGCGGTAAGCGATTATGCGTGCGGCTTGTTCCATTCCAGATAGCAATTATCTGGATGGGTTTGCGAAAGCGTATATAACGGGAATGGAACAATTTGGATGGATATTTTTTTAAAAGACTCACCTATTTTTCACTGATCACTGTCGTCACTTTATGGCGGATTGCGTCTTGCCGGGCAGCTGAAGATCGTCGCGAAGCGTAGGTCCGGACCCGTAGCGCGTTACTTCCCAGCAGTTCTCACGGCGGTGTTCGGATTTAGAATGATCGGAGTAAGGTCAAAAAAAGGAGGGAAGGGGACACAGGAGATATCGGCACTCGCACATATTATTGAAGGTAGGTTTTAATAAACTCGCGTGAACATACCTGCTACATTTTTAAATCATAAAAATGTGTGCTTTTTTGTACTGCCATACCAACTTAAATGTACATACTATACCTTCTCTGTTTCCTATTACCTTCATAAATGTGAAGCCTTTATGTCCTAACATAAATGTAATTTTTCATATCTTAAAATGTCTCCATGTTTGTCAGCAGCATTCAGTTCATAAGCACTGAAAAGCTGTACCCTAAGAGAAATGCGTCAACAATTTTTTGATTAAAAAAAATTCCATGAATGTGTTGAGGAACTAGTACACTCATTTATTCAGTTAAAGCCATACTAATCAGTAGAATATGATGATATATTTAATTCACAATTTCATTTCCGAACTTGAGAAACTACAAACTGCATACCTTTGGTCATAGAGCACTGTACGCCACTGGTGTATTACCCGCTGATAAACTACAAACGTTTTGCTTTACCGCTGGAATCGTTAATAAATAAATTGGTTTCAAGATTACGTGGACTTTATATTCAACTATTGATCATGTTGCTGTGGCTTGATAATAAGACCGTGTGTAGAGAATACGTATTTAATATTGGTCCCTTGGCTTTAATTATATTTTTGATAAATTGCCCGTGGAGAGCTGTGGCATGTTTTTATGTAGGGGATGAGCTTATTGTGTGTGATACCGAACGTGATTTTCAACCGTACGAAAACATTGGAAATATTTAGGGGATTTTTGCAAGACTGAAAGAAGTGACGGGGAGGGGGGGGGGAGAAAATCCAATGGAAAATAAAGTTTGGGAAGTGCCCACCTTTTCAGTTCCGATCACAATACTTAACTCAAATATAACTATATAAAATAACACAAGTAACTCCCAAAGAACATTTCGATTCTGAATATTGGTCTCCCTCTTGGACCATACTATATTTACCACTCTTTAACAGAGTTACGTGAGAAATGAAATAATTCACACAAATTAAAATAGATAAATAACATGTAAATACTTGGTCCAGAGCCAATGGTTTATCACTTATCACGGATCGTCATTTTTAAATAAACTTATAAGAACAAACAAGGATTGCAATCTTTGGAGCACAGACGTCAGGTGGGAATGCTGTCCTTGTTCTACCAGTATTTTAGGAAGCGTTATTGATCTCTTCGGCACCGGTGCATAGTTGGTAACACGCCAAACGCGCGCCCAAAATTTATACACGGTTGACATTTGTCACATGAGAACGGGTCGCTTCTACGACTCGTTCTTGTGTTCAACAGCTCGGTTGTGGAATGATCTGCCAGCATCTGTGTTTCCTCCATCCTATCCTCTAAAAGACCCTCGACACAGCATCCCCAAAGATGATATAGGCCTTGAGGGAAATTATTTCCCTCGGGATCTCCGGTGTGGAGTAATGTAAAAAAAAGTTTTTTGCAGCCTTTTCAAGAACTAAAAACATATATACGACTTCCACAATGCGAGCTTGTTGTGCTGGACGCTTACATCAGTGACATCGACTATAAATCGCCGGCTTCCTCTTCAGTGACCTTGGGTAAAGATTTACAAATGAATCAGTGACTTCACGAAAATCGTCGAACAACTGACTGGTTGAACCAGTCGTGTCCCAATTTACTTAAATAAATTGTACAGTTCGAACACTTATTTTTTTTATCAGAAATTATTTTTATCTCTGCAGGAATTCATGGGATAATAAAGACAAACAAAGGACCTTATCAAAGCCATGAGCCATGTAGAAATATGTGAGAACTGTAAACATAAATTCCTTAATTATTTCAAATATAATATTTTGGGTCCAATATGATATTAATACGATCTATTTACAATTTTAACCATCTTTTCCCGATAATATCAGCAACCACCACCGCGGGGGAGGCTGGAGCTGTCTAGAAACAACGTACCTACTTGAGACAGCGTAATATTGGCACACCCACAGAACTCCGATATTTACATGAAATTGATTTGCAATGGGAAACTTAATTAGAACTCATTTTATGTTTCGATAATATCATAAATAATAATATTATACGATTTAGATAATATCATAAATAATAACATTACGCGATTTAGATAATATCATAAATAATAACATTATACGATTTAGATAATATCAGAAATAATAACATTACGCGATTTAGATAATATCATAAATAATAACATTATACGATTTAGATAATATTAGAAACATTACGCGATTTGGATAATATCATAAATAATAAAATTATGCGATTTAGATAATATCATACATAATAAGATTATACGATTTAGATAATATTAGAAACATTACGCGATTTGGATAATATCATAAATAATAAAATTATGCGATTTAGATAATATCATAAATAATAACATTACGCGATTTAGATAATATCATAAATAATAACATTATACGATTTAGATAATATCAGAAATAATAACATTACGCGATTTAGATAATATCATAAATAATAACATTATACGATTTAGATAATATTAGAAACATTACGCGATTTGGATAATATCATAAATAATAAAATTATGCGATTTAGATAATATCATACATAATAAGATTACGCGATTTAGATAATATCATAAATAATAACATTACACGATTGAGATAATATCATAAAATATTGTGATGTACGGAAATATTTCTGAAATGTTCCTCTGTAAAAATTAATAACAGTTAATTGAATTGCAGTGGATAAAAACGCTTGTTTCTGAAACTTAATTTGCACAAATATTTGTTTAATATTTGTCCAAATTGGAATACAATTGTTAAAAACTACTGTTGAAAGAACCGAAAGATAATGTGGCAATGTTTTATTGGGGTTGTATTTTTCCAAAGCAAATATTTGATCATGGCTCCATTAATATTAATCCATTAATGTTGTCAGAAATTGGAAAACAGAAATTCTGATTCGAATATCACGTAAGTGTGCAAACATGATGTGTAAATAAACGCTTAATATTGACATGGATGGTCAAATTTGTGGCAAAGGTAGTATTTATTATTGGGTAGGATTTTTTTATATTTATTTATTATATTATATACGCCCTATATGGGCCTTTACATATTTAGTTAGTTATGACAGTCACACAGCGGCAAAACACATTACAGTAGGTACATAGATAAAATAACGAACAAATACAAGAATAACATAATGTAAGTATTTAGCTACAGAGGCGAATATTCAAAACATGCCTCACATTCACTGATACTTATACTCTAGACACATATATTAATAATTGTTGAGGATGTATGCAATAATCCTCTATTTCGAGCAGGTGAACATATCTACTACCATATATCTGAATATGTATTACCTTCTACGTGAAGTCTAGGTAAAACACTAGTAAAAAATAAAAATAAATAGTACCCACATAAGGGGCATAGGTAGATCAAGCGGTCTATACTAGTGGCCGACGATTTGTGAAAAATATTGTTTCATAAGGCAGCAATTATATTAATGTATTTTATATGATGTAGATACTTGTCACATAGTTAAGGAACTGATTAGTTTTGTTTGTTTCTATTTTCTTACGTGTAGTTTGTTTATAAAGTGGTTTCTGTCTGTTTCCAGAGTGGAAGATACTCTCAGTATCGCCCTGGTGAAAGACCACCATTCAGAATTGAAACGTTGCTTGAAATGGCTTTTAGCCGTGTTTGGTGACCAGTTCTGAATAGTCAGGTATTTCCCTACATTCCTCTCCCCCTTCTCCTTCCCTCCCCAGTACCTTCAGCTTCACAACATTCCCCAATTGGGGATGCCATAGTCTCACTGGCTCCAGACGGTTGGGAGCAGTTGGGACTCTTGTGGGGTATTCATGTAAAAAATTAAAAAAATACTAATATTACCTTCTTCTTAAAATAAAGTTTATTTAGCGTATCTATAACACCTACTTACAATTTATAAACTTTTATAACCTGTTTTCCGTAGAAAAGAGGTTACGAATAATGAGACTTGTGTTTTCATAGTTCCTTAAAATTTAAGAAAAATCATTGCACAGCCCAACATTCCCTCATTTTTAAGAAACAGAGTAGAATCGTTTTACAAACAAATATGTTTAGAATATACCAGAAAAGTCCCCCGACATGGGGATGGGGATCCCCGAGGTCTACATATTTTTAGTTTAGTATAATATTATTTTTACGCAACGAGAGTTTGTACCCGTTAAGCTACTGTAATTACCGTGTCAGCGGGAGCTTGGTTAAACAATGTTACGTATTATAAAATGACAGCTGTTTTAAATAATCATGTTAATTACAGCACGAAAATATGACAATGTATTCATACCGTGACTGTGTACACGAGTTAAAAAATACAATGATTTTGTTGTAATGAGAACAGATTCCATCACGATAACAGCAATAAGGAACGTAAGTGAAAAATATTATGGCTTTAAATATACATATATAAATCAGCAAACGCCGATTCTGAAAATAAAAAAAAAATTAAAAACCTTACCGGAGTTTCTTATTAAATTATTAATTGTTAACTAACTAACTATCAAGCTGTTTCCCCGCAGGAGTGGGCAGAGAGGACGGACCGCCAAACAACTCCATCTTGGCATACACTTCGCTTCTATTATTCCAACTTCTGTCATGGCCCGACTCAAGTATTTGATTCACTTGATCGTGCCATGTCTTCCTCGGGCGTCCCCGGCTTCTTCTTCCATTCACATACGCATCATACATTCTTCTTACACTCCTTTCTTCGTTCATTCGCTCCACATGCCCAAACCATCTAAGCGTCCCTTTCTTAATCTTACTCATTACGCTTACATCAGCCTTGCATTCTTTACGAATTTCAATATTTTTCACACGATCATACATGGTTTTACCATACATTCGTCTCAGAGATATCACTTCTACGGCATTCAGCTTACTTTCATCCTTCCTCTGCCAATTCCATGCCTCACTGCCATATATCAGGGTTGGTATCAGCACTCCATCGTGCACTGCTAGCTTCGCTTCTTTGGACAACTTTTTGTTAGCGCCAAAATTAATTAATTGTTTAATTGTTTTTGTGTTTAATTCGTAGAGCTACGTTTAATGTTTTAAAAAATGAATATAACTCAAATTTAATAATGTTATTATTAAGTTCTGCAAGTATTTTTAGTTTTTATTATTGTGACAGCTGTTTCGGCGTTCAAGACCATTCAAGGCGTTCAAGGCCATTTCCAAAATTTGTTTGGAAATGGCCTTGAACGCCGAAACAGCTGTCGCAATAATAAAAACTAAAAATACTCCCGGAACATAATAATTACATTATTAAATTTGATTTACATTAATATTTTTTTTAATTCTTATTAAATGTTTTTTTTTTAATATAAGAGGTTATAAAAATTACTTTATTCCGGATAGTGGGAAGGTTGGTGGAATCCTACGTGTCCTGTAGAGCATAATATATGCATAAATACAAACAAATAAGAGAAAAAGTGTGAAGGTACACAACAATAATAGGTACTAGATGTAACTAAAATATACAAATAGAATAAAAACAATAAAGCAATAAATTATTATTAATATCTTAAAATAGTACAAATATAAAATGGTTACATATATATTCTAATATAAACATGTAATATGATATAAACATACAATATAACATTAACAACGAAATATTAGCATTTAAAATTAACTGTGTTTAAAATTGCATACTAAACGTTCCAAATTACAAAAATTTTAATTTACACTTCACATATGTGTTCACTTCCTTCTTAAATTCATACACTTTTTCATCTTCTTTATATTAGTCGATATTACTTGAAAGATCTTCACCGCTCTATGTTATACTCTTACATGTTATCAACTTCGTTGCAACAATATATTTTTAATGCGAATACCGTACAAGCTTCCCAACTGTCCAGACCCGGGATTTGAAACCACGACCTCTAAATTCGTAGTTACTTCTCTTATTAATAACATTATTTTGATCGTATTTGTAATAAAAAATTTTCCGTTAATCTACGCGGTGTTGTTATTTCTAGCCAATAATAAATTGATTGTAATATCTCAATTTACCACGAAATACACATGAATGCGCGTGTTGTATTTAACGAAGCAGAGGGCATAAGGCATGGAATTTATGTAACTTCTATGAAAATACGTTCATGGGAAAATATGAAGGAGAGTTTGTGTTCTGAATAATTGAAATCTCTCAGGAGTACTCGAGAATACTCCGACGTTCTTGAGAATTCCAATTCTCGTAGTTTTCACATTCCATCGGGTTCACACACCGAAACCTTTATCGGATTTATCCACAGTTAAAACCTGAAATAATATTGTTTTGTAAAGGTATGGTGTTTTTATATCACTGTAAACAAATCTGTTAACAGATGTCAACGGTCATATTATTAGTAGGTACTAGCAAGAATGCCGAAATAATGTCAAGAAAGTAAGACTTTAAATATCAGTTATATATTGTTTTAAAGTAGTAAATATTAATTTAATTTAATTATGTAGAATTAAGCCAATAATGTAGACAATATTAAAATATACATGCGTCGAGGATAAGGTGCAATACAAGTCTGAATACATTATGGCCCAGTCAGCATTAGTTCCTAACTAGAAAAGAAACCTGTTCTAAGAAACTAATCATGCCATGGAATGTCGTATAAAATTTTAGTTTTTAACATAAATATTGTTACAGTTTTTGTAAGTTGATATACAATGTCAATTTAAAAGTTGTTTCAATATAAAATAGTAAAGGTGATACATTAAAACAGAATAGAAAGAAATGAAAAAAAAAAGAAATGAAAAAAAAAGAGAAAAGAAGGGAAAATTATCAGATTATATTTTTTTCCTGAATTGGTTCTGCTTAAATCTATTAGCCATTTAGCTATTTTTGGACCGAAGAATGAAGATTCACTCAGTTTCAGATGTGAAAGGATTTTATTGCATATTTTCGGTCCGAGGTACGAGAACACTTTTTGTCAGATCGCTGTGCTGCTCGTTAGAACAGAAAGGTCATTTCTGCGCTTACTTCTAGTCTGATGTTGATGTTTGACTGTTTTCATTTTTTTTATGGACATACATTACTATGGTCTTAATGTAACACAATGTAATTTTTTTGCAATAAATATTGATGTGTGATTTTCCTGAACGGTCTCCAGTCTCATTTTATATACGAGTATATTAATTGTGTGGCGTTATATATATATATTGTGTGGTGTTATATATAATTTGTGTGTGTTGGCGCTGGACATTTTCTGAACAGTACATGCTCTCATTTTATATCCGTTCTTTTTCTCGTATGTGCGTTGGCACTGGAAATTTTCAGAACAGTGCATGGTTTCATTTTATATTTATTCATTGACGCGTATATGCGTTGGCGCTGGAAGTTTTCTGAACAAGGCATGGTTTCATTTTATATTTATTCATTGACGCGTATATGCGTTGGCGCTGGAAGTTTTCTGAATAAGGCATGGTCTTATTTTATATCTGTTCATTGTCTCGTGTGTGGCGCTGGAAGTTTTCTAAACAATGTATGATCTCATTTTATGTCTATTCATATTTTTTACAGTAAAAATATTGTATTGAATCAAAGTATTTGTTTAATTGACGTTAATTCCTTCAAAAAATTTTGGCTTTCGAATGTCCCATGAAGTGATTTTTCACGAAAACGGCGCTATAAAAATCATCCGATTATTATTATTGTCTATTCGTAGGTTTTTCTTCGTATCCATCGTACGTTATGAATAACATTTTGCTACGGTAATTAACAAGATCAAAAACTAGTCGTAAAAGTAACCCGTTATAATGCGGGAGATAGTAACCGTGTACAAAGACTGTTCTATTCATTGTGCACCGGTGTTAATAGATCAATGATGCGAGTTCTTCGGAGCATCTTCCACTGTAATACTGATATAGTAAACCGATGGAATAAAGAGTACGCATTATACCCTTGCATGTGCATGTAGATTTAAATGGAAGCCGGTGTGCCTGTGACTTGTGTGTGTGCCTCGAGAGAGCCAATGAGAATATAGCGCTCTGTCTTTCCTCCACTGCCTCCATTGGATTTCCCATTCCATTTGATCGAAATGAAATGATGATGAAATTTTTTTATATTAGAAATGTGAAGCCCCAGTCTTCTTTGTTCTATGAACAAACCCGTAATTCCTACGTGTCGTCTATTTCCTAAAGATTGCAATCCGTCCACTAAGATACGGAATCTATCTATCGAATCTATCTAACGGGTTACCCCTTACGGTGGAATTTAAGGGGTGGGAGGTACGTAGGAGAATGATTTTTTATTATTCGAAATAATGGTAATATTATTACGTAATAAACAAACATTATTTTTTTAAAGAAAAAAAATATGAATTGCATTTTTTTTAATTTTACATGGGCTTAAACATTTATCACATCAAAAAAAGATTATTTTTTTCCGATTGTCGTACGTTTTTTTTACAAAATATTTTTAAACGTTGAATGTCCTCAAAAAATACTTGCAAGGTTTTTTCTGTAAAAAGCCGGGTAGAAATTAAAAAATAATAATAATAATAGTAATATTTATTTATTTGAAACACACATTATTTAACATCAACATTTAAGAAAGCTTTGACTGCCCAACTAGGAACAAATCCCGTTTTAAGACAGTCATATGGAAAAGTTTAGTTCATATTAAGTGCCATTATACAAAAATAGAAGGGAAAAAAGGCTAGTATTTACGTAGTATGGTAATATATTATATCTAGAAAAAAGTATAATAATTAAGTATATAAAGGGATTATGTATATATGTTTGATAGGTACTGGTTGGTGCTGTGAGAAAAAAATTGCGTTTAAAAGTAATAAAAAAAGATAATTTATTCAGCAATATTGATAAGATTGAGTTACGTATCACTCAGCTTTATGAGCCGACAATGAAACTCAGGGATGCAGAAAATAGTTAATAACATTTTGAATATATTTTATTCCGTAAGTACAATAACTAACTTTAGTAAATTGCTTATAACCAAATGTTTGTCCTTTTCCTCACCTTGGTTAGGGTATTTAATCCAGTTAAGATCTTTTCCCAAAGAGCCCAAATAATATAACATAAATTCTGGTATAATAAATAAGGCATGATTTAATTTTTTCGTAAACACTACATTTTAAAAAATACTAAATTCTAATTATAAACACTAAAGTCTTTTAAATATGGATTACAAAATTTTGGTTAAGTTTTTTTTTAAATTTTGAAAAGTCATATTTTTTTATTTAATTTTGATAAATGTTGTGTAATTTAAAAAAATACCCATTTTTTTCTAAAAAACATTATATATATGGTATTGCGTAATAATATTATTATTAATTAATAATTAATCCCTCTCCGACATCCCCCCCCCTAACCCCCTTAAATACTTTATTTTACATATCCGGCATACACAACATTAAATTAAACCCGTGAAATAATACGTGTAACGTTAAATTATACCATCAGTGTAGCCGTCACCACGTCAAAGAGGCCACTAATAATATGCAGTCGCATAGTGCAAACCACACTAGGGAGGTTGCAGGTTTCCTCTCCGCCTCGGAAATTCAATAAATTACATTGCTACGGATTCAGTGGATACCAGTTTTTTATTTTTTTATTATTTAATTTATTATTATACGACAGATTACTCATCCATTTATAGTAAAAAAATTCTTATTTTAACATTCTCAACATTTGGAAAGACGGTGTACAACAAAAGAAATGAAAGATATCTACTAATACAGCGCCCTTGGGGTGATTTTTCACAAAAACGGCGCTATACAAATCAACTATTATTACTGTTTAGAAATATCATGCAAAGGCGCCTGCTCAAATGCCTCAATAGACACAGAAACATTTGAATTACGATGTTCCAGTTTTCACGATGTTCTAGTTTGAATGGTGTTTGATTTCCTAAACTTGTTTTGATAAATGAAAGATACGTCTCTTAGGCACGTGACGACTTGTAAGGACTGTGTATGACGCTCATGTAACATTTTAAGCGCTCATTAAAAAGATCTGCATATCGGCCACAAACATATTGGGTTTTGTCATACATAGTTAAAGGAGTTGAGAAAACTTGCAGTTATAAGGCTGCTTTACTTTAGTTTAGTGCGTAGAATTCTCGAGATTGGATCTCAGGTAAGGAGGGCAGAGGACACCGTCTATGTACTAATCGGTCGATAAAATCCAAAAGAAATTCTTACGATTCCTCTCTACATGGGAGAGTTCGGTTTTTACCCATGACTGTTTCCAAAGCATTTCTCTCGGGAATAAGCCTAAGTTCTAGGAGGGATATGGCATTACTGCTTATGGCTCATAAATTCAAGAACGGTGTATTATACCTATATCTTTTATTAACTGACATCTTGGCTTTTATGTCCCCGATAATTTCACGCGAGGCCGCCAACAGAGACTTCTGTTTCTTCGCAGGTGCCGAACTAACTTACCAGTGGTGATGCCCCTGAGAAGACTTACTAAGTTAATTAACTGCCTCGCAGAAAAAGTGGATATTTTCCACATTACCTGCACCACGAACTAGCTATTATATTGTAACTATATTATGTACCTACTTGTAACCTTTTTTAAACTCTTTTGATAGCTCTAATTACATATATATTATATAATTATGTTAATTATATTATGCCTGATTTTTTATCACTTTTGCAATGCATAAGTATATGTATATGTATATGTAACTGTTTTTATAAAATAATAATAATAAGTATGTTGCTTATTTAATATGTTTATATTAAAAAACGTAGAATAACACGTTAAAAATTAAAATGATAGATTTATTTCATTGCAAAGAATGAATCTGCCCTTGTATTTTATGAACATCTACGTGGGTTACTTATTGGATAAAATTACCGCATTTAGTTCATTAAATAATATCATTTCGAAAATTTCTTTAGATTCTTACTTTTACATGATTCGTACATTACTAACGCTAACATCAGAATGAATAGACTTGCGTAAGCATACCATTTCGACTGCTGGAGGCAAAGGTCACGTAACACCTATTTTGGCACCTACCTAGTTCACTGCCGTCCACGTTTGTTTTGCGTGATTTCGAGTGGGTAAGCAAATTATAAAACATTTATAATAGATTCAAACTATATATTCTACAGAATATTATGTTTTTGTAAACAACCCGAACATTTCTACTCATTTGCTGTTTAAATTGAATTGGCGGCACGCCTAGCTCGCTCCTCGCCCCCCTTTATTTTGCTTTCTTTCCCTTACGTTTTAGGGCATCTCTAAATATAATTTGCTCTATGTTTACTATCATCTCCAAAATTAAAAATATTCAATATATTATTTACTATCAATGAATCTCTAATTTTGTCATTATATGAAAATTTGTGAAACTATATGAAAATTTAGGGGCTCTGCTTGTATCGTGCATACAATTTTTTTTTTCTGTTGTCAAAATAAATTTACATATTTTTTTCCGGAGTCAGATTGTCAGATATCTCAGATGGACACAGCAACCCTTTTTAACCAACAAAAATAATATTATTTTCTGTAATCCGTTCATGTAGTAATGATACTTTTTGTCAATGTGTAGATTTTTGCTGCACTTATATGAATTCTTCACAGAAAACTATCGCATTATGGTTTGAGATTTTATTTTAACTAACTAACTAACTAACTAACCATCACGCCGTTTCCCCGCAGGGGTAGGCAGAGAGGACGGACCGCCAAACAACTCGATCTTGGCATACACTTCTTGCTTCATTCACTTTCACACATCGTCTCATACATTATCTTCTGTTATTCCGGCTTCTGACATGGCCCGACTCAAGTATTTGATTCACTTGATCGTGCCACGTCTTTCTTGGACGTCCCCGGCTTCTTCTTCCATTCACATTCGTCATATATTCTCCTTACACTCCTTTCTTCATTCATTCGCTCTACATGCCCAAACCATCTAAGCGTCCCTTTCTTAATCTTGCTCACTACGCTTACCTTGTATTCTTTACGAATCTCAACATTTTTCACAGGATCATACATGGTTTTACCAGACATTCGTCTCAGAGATCTCATTTCTACAGCATTCAGTCTGCTTTCATCCTTCCTCTGCCAGTTCCATGCCTCACTGCCATACATCAAGGTTGGTATCAGCACTCCATTGTGGACTGCTAGCTTCGCTTCTTTGGACAACTTTTTGTTTGCGCCAACCGCGTTCAGTCCTCCGTTAATGGAGTTTCTGCATTCACCCTTCATTCAATATTCCCATCAGTCTTTCCATCTCTCGTAAACATACTTCCCAAATACACAAACTCATCACCTGCTCCAAGTATTCATCATTCACAACTATATTGCATACTGTTTTCGTACTCTCTCTTTCAAACACCATGACTTTGGACTTATTTACATTCATCATAAGCTCATTCATCATACATACTTCGTTCATCCTAGATACGAGGGACTGTAGATCTTCCATACTGTTAGCAATCAGCACCGCATCATCAGCATACAACAGACAACATACTTGCAGACTACTCATTTTCGCGCCCAGGCCCACCTCTTTCAATTCTTGCATACAATTATCCATGTATAGATTGAATAACCACGGTGACATTACGCAGCCTTGCTTAACACCTTTTGTGATGTCAAACCACCCCGTAAAATCACCGTTTGCCCTAACACATGCAACGCTTCCCTCGTACAGCGATGCGATTGCCTGTATAAGATTTGTATTCACACCATACTTAGACAACACCTTCCATAACTTTTTCCTGTCAACTCTGTCGTATGCTTTTTGTAGATCTACAAAAGCACAGAAAAGTTTCTGTTTTTTTGCCAGAAACTTCTCTGTGAGCATACGCAACGAGAAAATCTGATCCATGCACCCCCTTCCACTCATAAATGCGCCTTGCACATCCCATATTTTATCCTTTGTTTTCATTTGTACCCTTTCAATCAATATCCTACCATACAGCTTACCAACTGAACTTAGCAGGCTAATAGCCCTGTAATTTCCACATTCCATGCGTGACCCTTTACCTTTGTATAGAGGCATGATCACAGCCCTTCTCCAATCTAATGTGGTGTAACCCTCCTCTTGACACTGGTTAAAAAGTTTGCATAACCATGTGAGAATTATACGGCTATTTCCTTTAAAGTATTCAGCAGCAATATTGTCGTAACCAACAGCCTTACCATTCTTCATACATCTAATTGATCTTTTAATTTCATCCATACTAATTTTGGGAACATTCACCCCATCGTCATTCATACCTGACTCGCCGCTGGAATCTCTATCACTCGGATTGCTTTCGAAAACCTCTTCAAAGTATTTCATCCATCTCTCTTTTATTTCTTTCTCATTCGTCAACATTTTTCCATCTTTCGATTTTATCACTTTTACACCTCCACTTTCTGGACCATTCCGTGACCTTTTGACCTCCTTCCAAAATAGTTTAATATTTTCTTGGAAGTGGTTTGTCATTTTGATCCCCTCTTCCTCTTCCAGGCGTTTCTTTCGTTCTTTCACTCCATCACGTACTCTTTTCTTGCATCCCTTGTAAACTTCTTTCGCTCTATCCCTCTCTTTGCTAGAAGCACTGCCAGCCGCTATATAGATTTTATTTTAATAGAATAAAACATAATTTTACTAGAACCGTTTTTTTACTGTCATAATAATCATGTTATTTCAATTACTGTTTAATAACTTGACTTCTGAAGTCAAAACAAACGCTGCAGCAAATTCACCATGTTCTCTAAACATTCAATAATTGTCCCGACTCAAATCTCGACATTTTTTTGACTTCTTACCGTCATTTAATATAACATTACTCGTAACTTAATCAATGCGCACTCACAACCCTCTACTACATAGCATAAATCAGAAACATAGGTACACATACACGTTCACACACACATACTCACACACGGTTACACACACACATATGCTTATACACGTTTTTATTTATTTTTATTTGTATATATATATTATGCAGTACCATTTTATATAATATGTTTTTACTAACGTAAAATGAATGTGCTTTGTATGTTGTTTTATAATGTGGAGTGTAAGGTAGGTTTGAAGAGCTGATTCTATGAATGGAGTGTTATATATGTCGTGACCACCTCACTAGGAGAACTTGTGCTGAGGTATTCACGGTGGAGGTGTTAAATGTGGTACAAGTGATGTGTATAGATTAGTTTTGATTTAACGTTTTAGTTTTGCTATATAAATTAGGTAAAATTTGAAGACAAATATATTTTTTTGTTTGTTTTGTTTTTGGTTACTGTAGGCAAATCCTTTAAAAAATAAGAAACATGCAATTATACACTATGCACATTTTTCATTAAACGTTTTACCTTTACCTCGAGTCATTCCACAGCATGTACCCACTAACCCCTCCCGGAAAAATTTAATTAATCACTCACCAGATAGCTCATAGAGACATTTCATTCGTACCGATCCTTGTAATAATTATTTATAACCGTGTAAATTGTATACCACTTATTTTATATATAAAATAATATAAAAATAAAAGATAGACATTATTACAAACACACCGCTTTATCGGGCGTTAATAAACGACTAGTCGCAACTTCTGATGAAAACACAAATTACTAAATTCAAGGTTTATGAAAGCATTATAATAACATCAAAACTTTTGGCAACAAGTAACGAAGAATTTCAACATTCTGGCACGCACTCCCCAGCGTTTGTACCCGCCGAGAGAATAGGTATTATCACGGTTAGTGGGCTTGTTGTGCTGTGCTGGTTTGGTCCGACTAGCACGTAGACCTATAATTCTACTGATGTATATTGTGTGCAGAATCGGGGAGAGTGGCTTCGCGTGGCGGGGTGGGAGCGTGGCAGCGTGGCGGGTTGCGTGGCGCACCGTCCACGTGCTCTCTCGAACGTGTTGTGGAATTTCCAAAGCGCGCATGGCCGCACGAGGTCGAGATGTTATATCGTTGTACTAGAAGCCACACGTTATACTTATATTTGAAAAGCAAGTTTCATGGTACTAGAACATAATATTAAATCATTTTAACAATCGATTTATTGATTGCAATCACCACATTATACAAATTTCAATATTAAAAAACGACCTCGAACTCTGTTTACGAAATAATAACTATTTCG
>JAHDVE020002419.1:0-12553 GCA_022606495.2 Halesus radiatus | reverse complement strand
TCCACACTAGTTCTGCTGTTGAACAGAAGAACGAGTCATATAAGTGACCCGTTCTCGTGTGACAAATGTCAACCGTGTGCAAATGTTGGGCACGCGTTTGACATGTTTCCTAACTTTGCACCGGTACCAAAGAAATCAATGACACTAGAAAAAGTTTAAAAAATTCACGCATCGGTGCGCAAATGCGTCCACAGCCCACAACACTGTAAATAACTAAGTGTAAAAAATAAATAAAAAATGGTAATATCCATTAGAAGCTTTTTAAGGTCATTTTATAAACATTTTCCAGTCCTAAAAATTAAAAGTATTTCAAATAAATGCCAACTCTTCTTGTGCCACCAATCTTCTAATAAATGTAACATCAATAGAAAAACAGAAAAGGAGGATAAAATAGCAACTGTAAAAATATCATCTCTATAGTTTAATTTTCTAATAAAACTGTGTTCATGTGAAGCGACCTGCCAGGTAGGTATGTTTTTCTGTATCTGTTTGTGCATAATTAGATAAAGAATAGGAATTAAATTTGTACAGCACCCTTGAGGTGATTTTTCACAAAAAACGGCGCTATACAAGTAATCCAATTATTATTATATAACTGGTTCTTTATTGCTTAACTATGGAAAGTCGGCAACTTTTAAATTTCCTCCCTCCTTTAAAACATGGGTCGAAGACTTCTGTGTTAATGCAACTAAATTTATGATAAAATTTTATTTACAAATTAAAAATAATTCTTGTAAAATGTTTTTTGTACCTGCGGCAATATTTGTCCTGTGCTAGCACTCGGAATGGGTAGTCCCAGTAAATAACTCATAGTTGGAGCGATGTCCACTTGGTCTACGCTAGAAGGGTGCCTGAAAGATTAAAATTAATAAATTGCTTTTATAGGTATTTCAATTTCATAGTGGAAAACATTGTTAACGGAAACACTGATTAAGAGAATTATTAGTCCAGTTAAAAATAAACACGATTTTTTGTAAGAATTTTTATATTTTTGAAAGCCAAATATAAAGGAAGAAGAATATCTGGTTTATTAGAAAAGTATTTAGAAAATCATAAGATATGTAATCGGATAATATTTTTATAATTTCTTCAAAAGATTGGTATTCACTTTGTGGCATCATTATTGACAAAGAAATGTTGTCTGATAAAAATATTATCGATAAATGAATTAAAAATTACTTTGTTGATATGCATATATTAATAAAGTGGTGATTACAAAGTAATTTTTAATTCATTTATCGATAATATTTTTATCAGACAAGTTATATTTTCCCAGTGAAGTGATTTTTCAGAATACAATAGTTTTTCACTTCTACAATGTGTAATCTCCATTTCCACATCAAAAGTAATAAAAATATCAGCCAAAAAAACATTTTGTTCTGGAACATAGGAGCAAAAGGTCACAGCAATGTATTGAATTTCACTTACTTATTATAGCAGCCTTTAGTTTGAGTGATGACAAGAGGAACAGTAACTTCAGCGTAGCTGGCTCCTCCGTGACTGCCGGAATCTTTCATCCCGTGGTCGCCACAGATGACCAAGACAGTGTCCTCAGTCTGAAAATTATACAAAATCATTTTAAGGTTTGTGGGCAATAATTGATAAGGTTTAACGAATAAGAATGTTGCTTACAGCATTAAATCAAGCAAAAATTGAGATTCTGCAGTCAAAATGGTTACTAATTGAGCCTAATCAAGGTGACAGGTTACTAACCCCGTTGGGAAAAGCGATAGGAAAAGTGAAGAAGAGAGTTAGTGTAATATTGTATGTTAGAAACCAATTAATGATTAGTACCAGGTATCGTCTCCACACACACAATCTCATTAACGACAGAAGGTATGTAGATTGACATATAATTAAAAAATTTATTGCGA
Organism: Halesus radiatus; assembly: GCA_022606495.2. NCBI lineage: Eukaryota > Metazoa > Arthropoda > Insecta > Trichoptera > Limnephilidae > Halesus > Halesus radiatus. The sequence continues at coordinate 10,679 of JAHDVE020002419.1, read as the reverse complement.
CAATAAACAACTATGTATGTATGTAACTAATAATTAATCACACATTTTCTCCACACCACTCTGTCCTGGCGATATAATCCTTACTTCATTTTTTTTTTCTGTTCGGACTTTTAACATGACTTGACTCAAATATTTAATTAATTTAATCATGCAAGCCCTTCTTCCTGGGGTGTCTCTGACTTCTACCATCCACTTGCTTGTCATATACTCTTCTGACAATCCTTTCTTTGTTTATCCGCTTTACATGTGAAAACCTTCTTAAATATTCTTTATATCATCAAAAAAATTATAAACATGACAACTTTTTATGATGTTTTTTAATCAACTGAAAAAAAACTTGTGGGTTCCAAACTAGACAAGATTTTCATTTCTGTTTTCAAGAGATTGAACAGACAAAACTTTTGACGTAGGAACCTACTGTTATGCGAGTTTTACAGTATTTCAGCTTTTATCAAAATCAACATCAAAAACTTGTCATGTTTTGACATCATAAAGGGAGGTAACCACAAAAACAACTTACCCAAAGTTTTGCTGCCTCCATAATTCTGCTAACGACAGTGTCCATTTCAGCCAGTTTAGGCCCCACCTTGGAGCTGGCGGGCCCTTCCAGATGGCCTATGTGGTCCAGGCCCAGGTAGTGTAGGACCATGAGATCCCAGTCAGGACCCGCGGGGCTCGTGACCAGCTCCAAGTCAAGGTGGCGGGTCACGTTTAGGTCCACCTGGAGATAAAATACATAAAATGTATAATGATGCTCCCGATGCGCTGTAGAAATTACCCAATATTTCTATTGCAGATGTTGTTCCCTTTGGATGTGTAAATTGATATTTTATTTCCTTTTCGATGCGTAAATAGATTATAGTCAACGGTCTGTAAAAAAAAATTCTGTTAAATGTGTAAATGAACTGAAGTCTCCCAACACTTTATACGTACCTACGATGCGTAAATGCTCTTTAAGCAGTAATTGTGATGCATAAGGAATGGGAGGATATATTCTTTTGTTTAACAGTTTATTGAAACTAAAATTCTTGAAATACCAACAATCCTCAATCGGTCAAAAATACAAACCTCTAATTTTCAATTGACATCTTTCATTAAAAAAACATTAATGTTTAGACGAGAGTTGTCCTACCGGCGATTTAGATAAGCAAGTTTTACCTGTACATAATGCTGTGATTGGCCAGACAAAGAAGCCAGAAGCTATGACATGTATTTTAGAAATTGTTTGACGAGTTATCAAACATTATTTAATTGAATGTTTTTCTAACCTCTGTAAAGTCAGAGACAAAGAAAGACGTAGTGCCCTCACTCCTCTTGAACACATCGGGGAAGAGCCGGAGCCAAGTGTCGTCTCCGTAGAAAACCATTTCTTTGCCATTCTTTTTGCCTTGGTTCAAAAAGCTGTCTTCCGTTACAGCCGAGCTGCCAAAATTCAAGGCAACATCAATGAAATTCGAGACACTTCCAGTGGTCATGGCCTGTAGAACATAAAAAGCAAAATGTTAGCAGAAGGAATACTAGAAATCAGAGCATAATAATATTATATAGTTTAGGATTTCTCCGGTCAATAGTCTTATGTTGGTTTGTTTTTTTCGGTTGTGCTCTTTGCTCATTCTTCAGTCGACGTTGTGGACAGCCTTACAGTGGTCCATCAACCATTCTGACATCTTCCCCAATGATGGACACTGCAAGACTGTTCAAAACATCAACTTCAGAACGTGCAACAAGCACAAAAAAAGACTTCGGAGTTAACTTAATTTTATAACAAGGGGCACCAAATCAATTGGTAGATTATTCAATACATATTCAAAAGTAACTAATCACCAAACCTTTTTTTTCCGCAGGGATAGGCAGAGAGGAAGAACCGCCAAACAACTCAGTCTTGGCACACACTCCTTGTTTCATTCACATTTATACATCGTTTCATACATACTCTTCTGTTATTCTGAGTCTTAACATGGTCCGACTTAAATATTTGGTTCACTTGATCGTGCCATATCTTTCTCGGGCGTCCCTGACTTCTTCTATCATTCACATTCGCATCATTTATTCTCCTTACACCCCTTTCTTCATTTGCCCGCTCTACATGCACAAACCATCTAACCATCCCTTTCTTAATCTTACTCATTACACTTACATCAACCTTGCATTCTTTGCGAATCTCAACATTATTTACATGGTTATACATGGTTTTATCACGCATACGCCTCATGGATCTCATTTCTCCAGCATTCAGTCTACTTTCATCCTTCCTCACTACCAGTTTCTTGCCAGTTCCATGCCTCACTAGCCATACATCAGGGTTGGTATCAGGTTATGGTTATTTTTGCTGTAGTTAGTGATTGTTTTGTTAAAGAGTTAGTTTAGTTAATGTTGTGAAGTTAAAAATGATAATATTATTAGTTACGCATGTTACGATGAGTACGCATTGTTAGATCTAGTTTTTTACTCAGCTTTTATTAAAATAATTATTAAAAATGGTATACAGAAAGCATGCATTTACATAATATTAATGTATCGATAAATTAATACCCGATTTGTTAGTTTCATAAATTTAAAAAAATATATATTATAGGATTATTTCACCAACATTTATACAATAATTATTATTAAGTACTTAATATTATTATAAATTGACTTTTTGAAGTAATGAATAAATACTAAATAATAATTATGGTCTAAATTTATTTTAAAAAAAGCAAATCAGTAATCTAGCTTATTTTTTAAGCCACAATCCTGCAATGGTTTTGTCTTCTTTTCTATTTGAGAGAAAAACAACTAAAGGCAGCATAATATTCAATGGGTGTAGGTGAAACACCGGGTATTACATTTCATCAATTATATGCGTTAACATTTTTGTAATAATTCTATTTTTAGTACAAAGAAGACAAAGAGAAATGAAGAAGACAAAGCCATAGACAGGCAAATTAGCAACGAAAATGTTAATAAAAATAATTAATTCTTACTTTTTTATCCAGTGAATACAAATAAATATTGATTAACAAAACCTTTAATAATAAAAATGTGTAAGCAAGTAATGTAAATAAAAATAATATCCTAAATCCCAAAATAATGCATTTTTTGTAAGTACCAAGCTTGAAACACAATACAACACTGCGGATAAAAAAATATTTTAAAAAAGTAACTTGCAAAGACGTCTCGCCAAAAGTTTAATGTCCTTCTCCATTGCGCTTTGTCCCTCTTCCAAAATGAAGACTAAATAATACAAAAGAAACCACAATCAGTTTCCATAACTCGTGGGATTACAATGCTTACTGTAATCAAATACTGTGGAATAGTAATACGTCCAGCTTTTGACATTTTCCATACATTGAGATGGCAACATAAGAATAATTACTGCCATCTAGCAGCGGTAGTTGTACAAGCTGGTTTTCTTTCACACATTTTAATGGATATTATTTGAAACATATTCTTTATTTTACATAAATAAATTACAGAAATCGAAAATTCATAAAAAACATATTAGGTAATCTACATATTAAGACTTTACTGCATTTACTTAGACATAAAAAAATATTAAAGTGGCTTCTAGGTTAGTATTAATCAGTGGCGGCTCGTGACTTTTGAGTGATGTCGAAAATATATTTTTTTTTTTCGAAAAATGAACATGCAACAACGCGGGCCGCTAGAGGCACTAGTACCAGGGGTGTTAGTTGAAGTTTGCCGGTTTTTTCAATAAAGAAAACGCTTAATTCTCAAGGGAATCTCAAAATTTTTTTATTCAAAGTATTGACCATCGGATTCTATACATTTTGCCCATCTTTGAGGCAAATCATGGATACCATTCCAAAAAAAAAATTCTCTTTCGAGGCAAACCATTCGACGAGCCATTTTTCGACTTTTTCAAAATTGGCGAAGCGTTGCTCTGCGAGTGAGTGTCCCATCGATGCGAAAAGGTGATAGTCGGACGGGGCAAGGTCTGGAGAGTACTGCGGGTGCGGTAATATTTCCCAATTCAATGCTTTGAGAGTGTTCTTCACTACTTTAGCTGTATGAGGCGGTTTGGCGGTTTTTTCGATTTGTCTCTCGTTCATTTGGTGTGGTACCCATTTTCCATACTTTTGGATCTTTCCCATGGCTTTTAAACGTTGGAAAATTGCTCTCGGGTCACATTAAGTGTTTGGGCCAATTGTTGTTGCGATTGGGTTGGGTCTTCATCCAATAATGCCTGCAATTCCTCGTCTTCGAACTTTTTCGTTGCACCAGGATGTTCATTGTCTGTTAAATCGAAATCTCCACTTTTAAATTGACGAAACCATGTCTCACATGTTCTAATCACTGGAGCATGTTCACCATAAGTTTCTACCAGCAACCGAAGAGCTTCAACTGCTTTTTTCTTTTGATGAAATAAGAAAAGCAACGAATGCCGCAAATGCGATTTACTTGGAATGAAACTCGACATATTCACTGAGGTAACCAACTATGACACTATTATTTTGGCAGAATGTAACTTGTGTATTTTTGAAGGTTAATGTCCATAGAAAAATATGACATAGATGCCAAATCATAGAAATGTATACATATCTCTAGCGACATCTATGAGTAAAACCGGCAAACTTCAACTAACACCCCTGGTATAGCAAGTTGCCAGTATTTTGACGAAGCTGTGCGTATTAGAATTTTATAGTATTTGCTGTAATGCATATTTTAAATAAGCAAAATGAGCTAACTCACGTATAACTGGTTAAAACATCAAACAAACAATGCTTAATGGTGCGGATATTTTAATTTATTCGGTACTTAATTAGGAAGTGATAATGCACTTCTGGATAGTTAAAAGAAAGTGGTATGAGCTGCAGATCGCATTTTAAATTGGACATATTGCTGCTTGACTGGCTACGCGAGTGAATGGATCGCATGTGCCACAAGCATTATTACTGCACTTCATCACATAAACTAATATTTACTAAAGTTAACTGGGTAGTACGAAAACATATTCTACAACTTCTCACATTTTTTCAAAGGCTGAACAGTTTTTTTTAAAAGGGGGAAGTAAATTATGCATTCTTTATGCTGTTTAATGGATAGAAATTATAAATGCTGGATTAATTACTGTAAATTAATGCTTAATCATAAATCATGCATACAATTATTTTAAAATACGAAAATTGATGGGAGTTATTACAAAAATGTAACAGTATTTCATTATTAACATCAATAATGCCTGATTATCATTTGTCACGGTTTTCTATGTTGAACTTATTGTTGCAGCACAACCATGTTGCAGATTTTTGTGAAAACAGTAAATAAATTTTAATGCAGGTTATTCCAAATTTCTGGATTTTTCTTCTCATTTCGAACTGTATTACAGCAACGATCTGACTGACAACATACAGACATTGGCATCAAACGGCCTGAAATGTCAGCAAAAAGATAGTTGAAAATGTGGTAAAATAATATAAAATATTATATTATTCACTAATCAACTGTTTATGAGAAAACTTTTGCAAATGTTCGGGTGTAAGCAAATATTATTTATTTTCTCGTTTTTTAAATCCTGAATTGAATTACTCACAAACACAGAACACACAGATTTTTAATTTTATATTATTTTCCATTAAAACATTAAATTAACACAATTTTATTATATATATAAAATAAATATATGTATACACATGTAATTTTATATTATTATTAATTTCTATATCATTTTGACATCTTAAGGTAAGTTATAAATATAAAAAAATATATATATAATACAGATTTTTTTTTCATAGTCCTCCTCACTACCTACGAGTTCCACTTATAACTACTAAGCTCCATTAGGGCAATATGTTAAATTATTTAAATTGTAGTTGATACAATACTCGTATACCAGAGGTGGTCACACCCTTTTTCTAGGACCGACTAGTTGATAATAAAAATTGTGGCGGTTGACTGATATCACTTGTAATTATATCATGAGATAACAATAAAAACCCAATTACAATTCGAATGTGTATATGTATTTTGAAAACCGATATTTTATACAAATGAAAAAAAAACGATACAAAAAAATGATTACAATAATATAAATTATGTACTTCACTAGTAAAAAAGAGAAAAGAAGAGAAGTAACGGATTTTAAGAGATGGAATGTCGAGTTTTGACTTGTTTGAACAAGAAATAGTACAATATATAGGTCCATGATCGACGCACTGGCCATCCCTGCTATATACTGTCTGAAGCCTCGTTCCAAAGGAAAACAAGCAGGCGGACAGTGTAATAAAATGGTGCTTTCAACATATTTTATATATTTATTTTATGTATGCTGTCTAATCACAAAGCGATCTCTTCCTAAGAATTTATTAGTATTTTAGTATATCTACCTTAATCCTGGGCATAGTAACGGTGGGAGGTTGTGCTTGGGCCTTGTAAAGGCAGGCGCTTCCATTCGAGATCATCCCCGAGGTCATGGGCATATATTTAGCCGACACAAAGTCATAACGCAGAGCATCGATTACCATCATGACCACCCTAGTACGATTTCCAACATACAGGCTCTTGGCTTCCACGCTGAAATACATCATATTGTTAAGCATATATTTATTTTCAAGTTTAAAAATGAAGAAAAAATCATCTGTACTAGATATTTACTAAACCTTTAATTAAAAAAAAGATCATTCAGTTTGGACAGGTATTTTGGCCTCCAATCCAAAATTCAGTTTTGTACAAAACAGGCACTGCAGCTGTTCCCCTAATGGTTGGTCACTTTTGCATGACAGGGCAACATTACATTCATAAATTTATCACTTATTTTGTCAAATGTCACTGGAGTGTGGAAATAATTTTTATTCCCAAAAATTGCACAAATAACAAATTATAAGAGATAGTTTTCAAAAACTTTGGTGAGAGTAATAGCTACTTAACTTTTGCAATGCCAAGCAACCGCAGCCTGATATTTCCGTAGTGTGCCGAGGGTAAAATTTTGCGCACAGCCCGCCGTGCACCGGCCGAGTCTATTTTGGTAATAACTTACTTGTTTTTTGCAAAATGATGTTTTTGTAAATTGTACCGTCTTACCAGATAATTTGTTTAGATATTTAAAATAAATGCATATATCTATCATTAGTAGTTTCCCCCAGAATAGCTACTTATATTCTACGTATATACGAAAAGTAAGTATGTTTTTACGTTGCCCGTCGGATATCCCGGTGTTCAACGGATACAATTTTTTTGCATATCCGAAGGGCAATCTCAGCGCATTAGGAGTTAAATTTTAGTGGTTAGTTTGTGTAGTTGTATAAATTTAATATGTATTTACCTAAATCCACTTATTTCAGATGGTAGGTCATTCCATTTTGCGTCGGCACCTCCATGATATTTAAGGGGGAAAAATCCGTACAAAAATATTGACAATCCCACAAACGCAAACAGCATTATGTGAAAAGAGATCCATCGGTACTTCAATATTGGTGACATACTGAAAAGCTGTAATTAGCGTTAATTTTAAACACACGAAAAAAACACTGTCAATTTGAATTACATAGTGACTGGTGACGTCTAATCCTAACGCCTGCCGAACACAAAATATTACATTCGATTAAAATTATTGAGGCAATACTCTCGATTCTTAGCCGGCAAGAATCATTCAATTGAATCGGGGTTATGGTTGGATGCCCAAGATAAATACTACATCAATATTTCAGTCATTTACTTCCTATAAATAAGCTGATCAGACGGCTGATAAGAAATATTAAACATAACCTACTAAACAAAAGAAAATGGGAGGTATTTCATAGAATTACTTAAATATCTTGTCGGTTTTAGGTTTCTCGTGGAGATATTTTGTAGCTTTATTATTGACTTTTAGTTTGAATAAATAAAACACCGCTGGTTCACATTATTTACTTTTATTGTTTTCAGAAACGTCAAGTTTGATAGCATTGCGGAAAGTCATAGAAAAAGGAATTCGTTGACACTGTTGACAGATATGTATAAATGTGCCAAATAAAAAATAAATTAAATAGGCAGGTAGTTAGTATTTTATTTTTGAGAAATATTTTAGGCATGATAAATAATTAGAATGTAATTTAGAAACATAACGAAATGCTGCATTTAAAGCATGAATACAAAACCGAGCACTGCATTATATATTATAAAAGGAAAGTCTTAAAATTAAATACATGGTACAAAAATAGATGAGTAATATACATATTAAATTTAATCTTTTGGTGTTTCAACTGTGGGCTGGGTTTCCTTTGGTCTCGTTGGTCCAGTCTGTGTGATTGGGACTACTCTCTCCGTTCCCGGGGGAGGTAGGGCTTTCTTTAGGGAGCAGATAGTCAGGACACCGTCTGAAGAGAGAGACGAAATAACTTCGGAGGCCTCATGTCCTTGGGGGAGGACATAACGCCTTGTGAATTGCCTTGAAATGAAGCCATGTTCGTCTTGTTTCTCTTCGTGTTTGCCTTCAACAACCACACTGTTGTTGATTGTCTTGACTGTGATTTCATTAGGGGAGAACTGTTGGACGTCAAGGATGACCTGTAAAAATGAATATTGTGTTATAACTTATAACATTGTCTAAGTGTAAAGAACTGATCATAAAATCTGAATGGCGTATTATTAAATTCAATGAGAACATTTCTTTTAAAAGAGAATTTCGATAAGATTTTTTGTTTGACGAATAGGATTTATATTTTAGTTGGTAGTCACCTCAAACTTTTCCTTATCCAAGTTGATTGTGGATGCAGACTCCTGCCTTGTGATATTGTGTGTCCTCCAGGGCCTGAAGTAAGAGTTACGGAAGATAGAGTTGTTGGATTGGAAGGAGCCAAGAGACGACAAGAGGTCATCCCTCCTTAGTCCGGCGCCGAAGTGTTGGTCCAGCAGGCGGGATGGACGCTCCCTCTCGAAGTCTTCCCACCAGTCACGGAACATTAGGGGAACTACTGACATCTGAAAAATAATAAAAAATTACTATATATCTTTTATTTTAAACAAATTGTGGGCACCTACGTAGGCAATTTGTTTCTGGGATTAACGTAATTTCATACTGCCAGCGAATGGTTTTGATAAACTATTTACGATGCTCCATAGGTACTTAAATATGACAACTTATTCAGGGAAGAAAATTGAAACTCTAAAATTATGAGTTTCTCGAACAGAGGTCCCAGACAACACTATAAAATTAAGTAAATACTCCAGAACTTATTAACAAGCCGCTTCAAGTTATTGTTGTCGTCGGATTTATGTAAATGCTATTCGTGAATACTAAAGCTTATTTATACACAAATCTGAATCATAAGTGCACAACCCAAGCAATGAATGTAGTTATTTCGGGAATAGATTGGCACGACTCCAATGGACTCTAGAATTGAACCTATAGTGGATTCCGGAATTCTGAGTCAATTCACAGGTGCCTCCTATCTGGCCAAATTTTACTTGTTATTATTGTTTTTGGCGTTAGGCAAAGGTTGCCTGAAAATTCCCGTTAAAAAATAACAATTCATTCCATTTTATAAGCGGTAGAACTGACTATGTATGTAACGCTAGTCATATTTATTTTGGTAGCGGCTATCTCATAACCACCTGATAAAAAAAGAGATTCTAACGAAAGTATTGGCTGAAATTTGGTGTCGTAGGTATATTCAAGAACTGGACGTGGAAGAGGGCTCCATGTTGGAAGCTTCCAAAAATGTGTCAGAGACCGAAATAAATTTCTTGACCACTAAAAGCAGTAGGACATTTTCAGAACCTCTTTGCAACTGATTAAAAACAGATAGAAAACAAAACCACTCAAGCCTAAACCAATCGCGGAAAAAGAAGAATAAAAGTTTATGAACAGGCTTTTCAGCAAAGTCAATTTAAATAATGGGTTGACTAATTTCACCAGGAAAGCAGGTATGATCTTACTTAACAAAGGAAGTTATATATGTATATAACTATTTTACATAGGTTCTAGCAAATGACATAACGTAATTTTATGCATTGAGTTATTAAAAATAACACATTATTCGTTCTACGAATCAATCAGGTGACAATTTTTTTACAGTGCATAACCACCCCATCAACTTATAATTTCCGTAATAACGAATTATGTATTTAGTTATTTAAAAAACAGTCAAATAAAGCTTTTTCACCATTTAATTTCACAATTAGAAAATTGAACGATTAACCAATATAAAAAATAAAATAATTAAGTATGTCAGATAACATATTTTTTTATATACACATATTTAAAATGCAATTTGAAAAACATTGTTTTTAACTCACCTTGATAAGGCACAAGAACAAAAATAAATGCAAATAAAACTGGAGTTGAAGCGTTAGTAAACACTGCTTGTATTCGTATGACAGTTGGTCCAGCACGCAGTCTCTTATAACCAGAGATGCCGAGATCATCCGCCCACTGCAGACGCTTCTAGCTTCGGATTCTAGCTTCCTAGGGGCTATGATACAACGCACAGATTTAGCAAAGGTGACCAAAGTGTGGGAAATAATGCGGCTGTGCCAAGATTAAATTATTATTGTAATTTATGATCGATATGAAATATTCGACGATTTGCCGTGAGCGGGAGAAGACTGCGATGGAAGGTGGGAATCAGGTGATCTAATAATTAATTAGAGAAATAATGTATTTGTCATCATATTAGAATTATTTTAATGTTATCGCGATTTATTTTCCGCGATATTACAGGGAAGACCTTCCTGTTGATTAAGTGCATTATGAAATT
>JAHDVE020002418.1:0-15640 GCA_022606495.2 Halesus radiatus | reverse complement strand
TTTTCCGAACTACCCTTTTACAATTCATGGAAAAATAATTTATGTTATTTGTTTTTTCGTTAGCAGACTACAAAGTGTGTATTTTTGGATTCTGGCCGTTTATTTGAATCCGAATTCCATTCTAATGGCCTTAATTCCGTACGTATGTCTTGACACAGGAATTTTACCAGTGAGACAGACTTTCAAGATTAATAAAAAACGAAAATAAATTGTAAGTTTTTGGTACATTTTTTTGAGGTTACCCTGAACACCATTATAGGTAGATACCACCCCCTCCCTCTGCAAGGAATCAATTTAGGCAAGAGCTCTACCATGCTCCTGGAAGCAGGGGTGTGGGGGGGATATGGGAAATCCATCCACGATCAATAGTTATCCATTTAAACTGCCGCATTGCAAATGCTAATTATGCCTCCCTACAGCTTCTAATCAGGTGATTGTTTGATTACAATATGCGTCATCAACTACCACTGAATTTGACATACGTACAGGCCTGACGTTGTTTGATGAATCTTAACAATTCGCAGAACGGAACATTATTATTTACCAGACAGCACGTGTTTCCGTTTGTAGATTTGACTACACAAATCTGAGTATGTCATATTACACGTTACCAAACCATTTACGAGAATTTATTTTCAAAACATGATAAACATAAATGGACTGAAAATAAATAAAACCCAACTACCTTATATTACTGAAAACATGTAGCTAATAAACGGAACAATATTATAATACATCATTTTTTCACTAACGAGGAATTCTTTTGTCATGACAGTTTATTTGTTTGTAAATATATTTTCATTAATATTATATCCTTGTTGAAAAAGAGTTTTTCGGCATTTTAAAGGTAGTTCTCATTTATTTTTCAAAAATTTAAATCTTCATTGATTATATATTAAAAAAAACTGTAAAAAATCTAATTACTGGTGTGAAAATTGAAATTAAATTCCAATTGAAGACATTAATTACGTAAGTAATTGCAACTGATTACGCACTCTGACAGGATAATAATTGCAGACCTAGGCGTATTGTATAGAATCATTAACCAACTAATTGACAGCCCTGCCATCGTCGCCACTGTAAAATTATATGTACCGACGAGAAACACAAAACAAATTGTAACATTTTTCTGCAACACGTACACAACCAACTATCAGTCATAATCACAAACCAAAAGAATGCATGATCTGGGCAACAAGTTTAGAGGTATTGTTGATATATTTTCTGACTCCATTTATGAAGTTAAGCGTCATCTATACCAGCATTTTGTTGAAACCCTCAATTAATTTTTGTAGCTTGGCTAATATAGCGTTAATGATTTGTGTTATACTCGTAATATTGTTTTAGTTTTCTGTTTTATGTTACTGTTAAACGTTTTAAAAAATTGTTCCTCTCTTTACGGTTAAAAAAATTGTTATGTACATATCCTTTTTGACATCTCATTATATTCTGTTGTAAAAATCCATCTAAAAGCTCAGATGGGCGAATAATCAAATAAATAAGTAACTAAAAAATAATTTTAAATTTGGACACATCTAACAAGTGAAAATGTGAGCATTTTCTGTAGTGTTCACAAAATTTGTCTAAATATTTTAAGATTATTCAGAATATTCAAGTTTTATTATAAATAATTATACGCAGAATTTATCAATCGTTATTTAAAGGCAAATAAAAAATTATCTCATCAAAACACCCATGTTGGTACCGTTGCATTTTGAAATTTTGACGTTACGGGTCTCGTTCACATGTATTCTGGTTTCGAATTTGTATGGAAGTTTTGTATTTTTTTTTTTAATTTTGGCAGAATTTAAACTTTATTTCGGTAATAAAGCTCTATAATTTTTGTTAAATATAAAACAATTATTAATGAAATAAATAAGAATATTCACGGGCAAACCAATTGTCAAAACAGATATTGTCATAATGTAAAATATTATTATATATTGCATTTGACATTCTATCCTCAAAACCAATAATATGTAATTTTTTTTTCACCGACCTGATAAAAAATAAAATAAAATGGACTGTAGGTCCTTATTGCAAGAAATAGACAGATAAGTGCACTCATATTGGGATTGCATTGTTTTCTCTCTTTTGTATATTTGGAGGAGTACCAAATTGCTGGCGGAATTTTACGATATTATCCTCCATATTTTATTTATGATCAGTTGAAAAGTTCTCAAGCGATAAATGAAATATTGTAACCAGAATGCCGCATTGCTTTTAATGCAGCATCGAATTGAGATAAAATCTGTTATTTCACGAAGAAACTTCTCAAACGCATTTCTATAATAGATGCCCATTTAAAAAAAAATCACTTCCTTTTACAAGTGTTATGTATCAAAAGGCACACAGAATCTCTGAGCTGTGTGAAAATTTACAAAATACTAGAATTACAAAGTACTAGTAAATCGACCCAAAGCAATTTAATTCCAATTTATTTTATTTAACAACCCACCACTTGTAAATATTTTTACAAAATCTGTTAAAATGTTATTAATAATTGATTGAGATGTTTAAAGAATGCATTTTTTTTTAAATCTCACAGACAATTTTCGATGATCTCCATGGTCGAGTGGTGAGATCCTCAACTACGAATCCAGAGGTCGCGGGTTCGACTTCCGGCATGATAAGTAAAAATATTTTTTTATTTTATTTTATTATTTTTAATTTTTTTATATTTATGCATATATGAATATGCAGAAAATAAAACAGTAGTATAGGCAAGAATTCGGGAAAATCTTTGCAATCACACCAAAAGATGGCACCCATAAAATATAGGAAACAACTTATGATAATGTTAGTATTTCTAAAAGGGACGTATGAGATTAATCAAGATGAACTAATGTAACTACGACTCGATAGCTCATTTGGTAGAGGAACTTATTCCGGTAAGACTACAGGATCTGAGTTCGAATCCCAGTCGTGACCTTTACCTTTTTATTATCTGTATATTCGTCTATTCCACACTATCGTTATGAGCTTTTAATATTATTATTACCTTCCTCATTGATAAACTTTCATTCAATTAAATTGTGTTATTTCACATTCAACTCATATGAAATAATAAATAGTACACTTGCGGCGCATTAGAAAGTGGTAGATACTCTCAGAATCGCCCCTGTGAAGGACCATTATTCAGAATTGAAACGTTGCTTGAAATGGCTTTATTCCTATTTGGTGAATACATCTGAATATTCAGGTACTTTCCTAAGTTCCTCCTTCCCCTTCCAATGCCCTCCAGTCGCACAACGTACCCCAATATAATTTTAAAACAGCCTGGTTATAATTGGGAGCTCTGCGATCGTATAAAATGTTTTAAATGGCAACACAAAAATGGCTCACAGCAAAATTAAACTACGTTTAAAGACAGCACTTTGGTTCAAGTACATATATTTTACTTTAATTAAACGGTGTTCAGATATCAGTGGTACATCCGAAAGGAGATGATTCTACCTCATGTTTTTAGACAATTTTATGTTTAAACTTTTTATTTTATATATTATTTAACGCTTTGCAAAGATAATAATAAACCTGGAAAGACGATTTTTATCCACGTCTGAAATTTTGTATCGAAATAATCATGTAATAGATGTTAGATAATTAAAAAAAACATAATCAAATTAACAATTAAATTTATAAATAAAATAATGAATGTTAAAAAACGAATTACGATTATTTTTTTGCATGGGCGTTATTCTTTATTTGCCGATAAATAGTCAAACTCGATTGTCAAGGATAACCTTAAATCAGAACGTATATGGTTATAATTGCTTCAAAATCAAAATAAATCTACAAAAAAATTATTTAAATAGGTACAGCATTAATAATATTTGTTAGCAGACTACATACCAGTCCTTTCAACAGCGCGTTTGTAAACATTTACTAAGGTGGATACTAGCTTCCTTGCTTGAAATTCTGCAAATAGCGCAGAAATACACTACCCTCGTTCCACCGTTTATTTATTTGAAACTATTCATAAATAACTAAAGTTAAAATAATGGACGGTGATAATAGTTTATGGCGAATTTTTGACAAATAAAATTAAAATGTCAAAGACCTCGATGATGCCATAATAATGATATTTTGTATTTCTAAAATAATAAATATCTACAATAATATATCAGTACATGTCGTACAATAAATGTGTAAAATCGGAGTAGTTACATTAGTTAGATAAAGATGCAGTGGAAACTTAAAATTGAATAAAAACATACCATATCAGATTGATGATTTCAGAACTAATTATGTTTTCATTGATGTAGGACGAAGTGATTTTGAATATGTTGAATTGGTCCGTATTGGCAGTTCAATGAAGATGTAGCTGTCACAGTGAAAAAGATAATGGTGTCGAGGAGATCTAACAGGGACACGGATATTTATAGCAATTAATATTATTTGAGGGTGGTCTTCGAGTAATTTAAAAAGTGTAAGAATTAATCGTTCTCCGGATAGAAAGTAGCAGTAGTTTTAAATTTGACTGATATGAATTATTATTGAACACACAATTAATTTCTCAGTGTATTAACCTAATAATAATAATAATAATCGGATGATTTTTATAGCGCCGCTTTTGTGAGAAATCACCTCAGGGGCGCTGTACAAATATTACTTCCTATTCACATATTATTCTTATATTACGTCTATTCTACGAATTTATTATTATTATTATTATTTATTTTTTTTACATTTATTTTCTCTTTTTGGACAGGCCATCATTACACATTATTTATAGACCATATAAAGAGATGAAGTTAAATTATCAAAACTAAATTTAATGTTAAATTGAAAAAAAAGAAGTTAACTGTATTTATTCCTTACGATATATTGCAAGACGCTAATACAAATGATAGAGTGATTGTTTCCATTATATTCAAGAATGTATTTAAAATTGCAAGACGCTAATACAAATGATAGAGTGATTGTTTCCATTATATTCAAGAATGTATTTAATATTGCAAGACGCTAATACAAATGATAGAGTGACTGTTTCCATTATATTCAAGAATGTATTTAAGCTAAGACAAAGAATTATTATCCATATTTTTAGGATAAATAACACAGAACACTCTTAAAGGGGTGGAGCGGTGGGGGAGGATGGTGGCCGGTGGGATTTATCCAGAGGGCCCTCAAAATCTTCTTTGTCTTGGTTACGCCCCTGGTGGCGTGAGGGGTCGGATTGGTGTTGGTCTGCACGTACGCCAGGTGCTTGTCAGCCGGCTTCAGGATCCGGAAGGAGCACTTCATCGTGTCGTCCACTGACATCATTGCTCCTGCATTATCGAATTCCCTGCAGTACCAGTTGCTTCTTGGCAAAGAACTCATACCTGTCCTCTACCACCTGATGCACCCGGCAGATCAGGTCAAAGTCGTGCTTGTTGAGGTACTTGGCCACTATCTCAATGACGTAGGTAAAGGCTCGTTCTCGCCCCAGCTGGTGTTCTTGTTGGGGTTCACTTCCCGGTTGTATACAATATTTTTTACAACCATCGCACTTCACTAGTTCACGTGTTCGACCGACCGCCGCCAGATGTGACCGATGTCTAATGCGTTAATTCGGAAGAACGAAGCAGATTTCAACTCAAAATATTTGGCTTTTTATTATAAACTTGATTTAAGCTCGAAACGACAGCACTAAAATTATGTAATTTTTATAAATGTAACCCAAAAATTATTGCGGTTATTATATGCTATTTTTACACCGGGAAAATTAATAACTTCCCGATCCTTAAATAAATCGGGAGCGACTACAAAACGCAGCCGGCTGCCACGAGGGCGCCAGGTGTACATCTAGCGTATTAGCCTAGTAGTCAAAGATCGCATATAAATTATTTAAAATCGGTACACATCACGCTTCCGCGAATTTTTCGTTCAGTGAATACGATTAATCAAATTTAGAATATTTATTCCATTATTGAAGTGTTATTTAAAAGATAACTAAAAATAAAACAAGATAAACAAACAACATTCATCGTCTTTTAGACCTACTATAAATATTGCCTTCCTGAGGGTTCTCCACTTACTGTTGAATTTATTTTAACGACTGAAATGAATAAAATTCCTAATTGAGTACTTTCGAGATAGTATTACTAACCTGAAATTGTTCGTACTTTACTCAGTGCTTCTCAAATTAATGATCAACTTAAAGTACCTGTCAGAAGAGATACGATTTATGTAAGTGTTTGAAAAAGAATTCTTGTTTTATTGTATTTTTAAAACTGAACAGTGAAAGTATAAATTACTAAGTCAAATTGTTTGTGTTTTTTTTTTGACAACATTTGTTGTATTCTTATTACTTACTTAAAATGTGAGAATTATACAGGAAGAGGAAATGATTGACTTTTGAAAAAACAAAGTATTTTGGAAACGTCGAATAAAATCTTTTGAAGTGGGTTTTAATTAATGGAACGTAAAACAATTTTGAGTATTTCGCCATTGAGAGTGAAGTTAAATATTGATTAACAAAGTAAACCCCCAGAAAGAGAACACAAAATATTGAAGAGTTTAAACTATGTACGACATCATGATAACATTGGTTCAGCACACTTTAAAAAAAAGACACAAAGTTAATAAAGGTGGAAAAAAAAAACTGGCCCAACAACCTAATCTAACCTAAATAATTTATTTATTTTTTACTTTAATTGACTTTATATCATTTTAAAAAGTGTGCTGATTCATACGTATGTTGACTTATCATGGAACCGACAACATTACCTTAAAAGACCCTCCTTTGCAATTGGTGGCCCGTACAGTGGCGTGCAGTTTATAAAGGCTGAAAGTCTATGCTTACCCAAAGAAACGCAAACCATTAATTAAAAAATATCCATATGTTTGTAAACAGAACAAGCACTGAAGCCTTAAGACAATCTATTACATGTCAAATCTTTTAATATTCCAAAAAAAAAATCGACAAAGAAGTTTTAAATTCAATGCTATTAAGCTATTCAATTCCATACCTAGTGACATCAGAAATATGTAAAAAAGTTCCTTTAAAAGTAAGATCATTGATCACCTCCAATAAACCTGTCAGCTTTTAAATTCTTGCCTTGCCTGTAAATGAGTAAACTTTAAAAAAAAAAATTACTGTAATATGTTAATCTATTTGTCATCTAAATACCCTAGCTGAACAACCACCCCCTGTAAATTGCCATCTCAATATATGCGTTTCACATCTAATGAGATGGGAAATATGTCAGCAGATAACAAATGTTCACATATATATAATGAATAAATAAATTAAGGAAAATAAATTTTTTTTTTTTGAAGCAATTTTTTTTTAATTTGTGATTTTTTTAAATATTGTTATGTCATAGTTTTTCTAAACTGATAAATTGTTTCAATGTGACAAATTTTTCCCTTTGGTAAGCCAATTAAATGTCATTTTTCGAATATTCAATGCATAATGAATTCATACCCGCACTCAATGCTCACTACTGGGTCCACATATGTGTCGAAGATCGTATCGTATCACCGCATCTTGCCAATCCTAGTATCAAAAAGTGAACTCTATTCCCGTCATACTAACATTACCATGATCGGATATCAAATACCTCGAAAAGTTTGATGATTAAGCAAAAACCGACTCAAAATGGAACGTAGCACATGACTTTGTATCATATTGAACGCATTGATAACGCACGATACGGATACGATGACCTGATACGGCAAAAAGATGCATACTTCCTGCACAGGGTACGAGATATTGTGGAACCGGCCTTGACTTGGACTCGACTTTAGATCCCAACAATAACGATAACTAATGTTGCACATAACAAATATAAAGATAGCTGCCAATAATATGTGATTAAAAATGGAGAATAATATTGACATATCTTGAATTTGAGATATGATATAAATAAAGATGGCATAAATTGAACTGATCTAATTATCTAAGTTGGTAAAGGGGTTGCCCCGGATAGGCAGAGGTTCTGGGTTCGAGCTCCAGATGCCACTGAAATCTTTTTTATTTTCTGTCGTGTTTTCCGGTTTCATGTTTCATTTAGGTTATGTTAATATTATTTTCTTCAATAATTAGAAGTATTCGTAATCACTTGCATGTAACACAGAATTTTAAGGGGGCTACGATTTGAAACAGTTTGCGAAGCACTGTTGTTACCTGATCCATGTTTATAATTGAAAATTTATAATCAGTGTCAGGAAACAATATATGGGGACGCGTGCTCGTTTAAATACTGGCTAATGCTAATATACGAGAGTGATTCCAGGCAAAGAGTGCTTCGTAAGGATGTTGTATTAAGAAATAATGAAAGATTTCTCATTTAAATGTACCATAGGAAGTGTGAAAAACCAGCCCCACGAGAGAATCTATCTATGTATATAAAGAAAAGGGTCTGTGGGTGAGATGGTTTTTCATGCCAATCTACAGTTTTATACCAAGATTGATGAAAATTTTCACAATTAACCTTCAAAACAAGCGAAATGTCATTGTACACGTGATATTTAAAAAAAAAAAAATTATATGAATACCGCACAAAAGTCCCAACTGCTCTCAACCGTCTGGAGCCAGTGAGACTCTGGCATCCCCAATTGGGGAATTTTGTAAGGCTGAAGGTATTGGGAAGGGGAAGGAGAAGGGGGAGAGGAAGGTGGGGAAATACCTGGCTATTCAGATCTGGTCACCAAACACGGCTAAAAGCCATTTCAAGCAACGTTTCAATTCTGAATGGTGGTCATTCACCAGGGCAATACTGAGAGTAACTTCCACTCTGGAACATGCACAAATATGCTATATATTATTGTAAATTAATTAATTGTGTAACAGCACAAATAAATTAAATTAAATTTACTTGCGAACGCCGGGATTTGAACCCGCGACCTTCGAATTCGTAGTAGAGAGCCTTACCCCTCGACCATGGAGGCCGTAATATTTAATATTTCGTAAGCCACCTCATCCCCCTTTCTCACCCCTTAGAGCAGAATTTTGGTACTTTATGTTGAAATTTTACACACTTGACGTTCACAATTAGGAGAAAATTAGAAAGTAGAGGTAGGGGTAGGGGTCACAATCTTAAAACTTTACTCCAAACCATTCATAACTTCGAGCAACACCGGGTACTTCAGCTAGCGTACAATAAAATAATATGTATTATTCGTATTTTAATATCTGCGCTAAAAATACGTGAAAGGATCTTAAGTAATTTTTTTGTATTATATATCTGTCTAAGTTGTGAACATTAGTTTCGTCCAGATGCCGAGGGGCACGCGACGTATGAACTAGACTATGAAGTGCGTCGTATCAAGTAATAATGGAAATTGTCGAAATATATTATTATTGTCACAAATGATTTCGTGCACTTTATTGTGCTCTTTTGAAAGCTTAATTATTTTGGTAGCATTTGTCAAGCTCATACGTCACGTGCCTCTTGGAGTCTGGACGAAGCCCATTGAAGTTGTCGCCGAAAACAATACCGACATATTCAACGACGTACCTAATATGTAATATGTCATTGTTTGTCATGGAGATGTTTTGATATTTTTAAAATCAGTAAATGATATTTCTTTATAATTTCTTCAAAAGATTGATATTCATTTTGTAGCGTCATTATTAATACATGAATTAAAAATTACTTTGTAATCATCACAATTTTTGTTTATGCTCATAATTGGTCTATTCTTTCATTATTGTCTTCTATGTTTATCATTTGTCTATACTTGACATTGTTTATTTGTTTATTATTCTCTATATTCCTAATGAGGAAAGCATCACTTTCAAAACATGTTGGTATGCTTATATTAATAAAGCGGTGATTACTAAGTAATTTTAAATCATTTATTAGTAAAGGTCTCTTTTGGCGAGTATTCAAAAACGAGTTAAATTCAGAGTTAAATTGCAACAAACAAAAAACGACGTAGTCTAATATTGATTGTCGTAAGCCGACAAAAGGCAAAATAAACACAACGAGGATTATAATATATAACGGATGTAATGGCAAGTCATTATAAATTTACAATACTGAAACATTCACGTGGGTAATTAATATGTCGATATTTGCAACGATCTAGGGGCTTACCACGACCGATTTCATCTGGGAAGGTAATGGATTTAATATATAGGAACGATTTTTTTTTCATCATATTAGATCATTAATTAATTAATTAGATCATTCGCCATTTTGATTTTCGCTGTATATTTTATGGTAAGTCTCCGCATTCAAAATTTATATATACATATTGCAAACTTCCCTTGAAAACTTTCAGTTGTATTCACTTTATACAATATGTGTTATTTTTAAAGATATTCTCTATTTAGATGTCTAGTCGAAAAGGTGATTACCTTTTCTTATGATTCTTATGATCCTCATTTATTAAGATATTAGTTTAGTATTAAAATATTTAGTGGTTTAGTAGAATAGTACCAATTTTGTTTTTCCGCCAAAACGATACGTTCATTTATGTTCGGCGGAGGGCGTTTGTGACGTAACACGGGCCATCGTTCCTGGGGGCAGTATCGGATCCCGGTAACAGCTGTCTCAGCAGTCAGTAACGTTACTTACGTATGCGAACCATCTAGCGAATTTCGTTTTAAGATCGTTTTTAAATCATTAATAATTACTAACGAAAACAATAAAATTTAACACTTACAGTGCGATTAACAGAACCACAAAAAAATGTCTGTAGATTTTAACAGTATCGTTCATTTGTTTCCGTTATACGTCTTCCATTTCGGTTAGTAGAACATTGCTTGCTAACGAAATGATGTAACACTAATATCGTTCCAATCGTACCTTCCGCTTACCTTAATTTATTATCGTTGTGTAGAGAAAATAAGCCATTTGTCGATCACGCATGTAGCGTATCCTGACGGTGTTATTGTTGCGCCAAGATTAACGCAATCCGAGCTACATTTAGCCTCACGCGCAGCGTTTTCAGAGGCGTAGCTCGGCAGTACGTTTGTTGATCCGCGTGGGAGTGATTGCGTTTGAGAGAGCTCACTCTGCCATAGTAGTTATAATCCATAAAACTGAAGCCGCTGCGCATCAGGAGTTATTTGGCTTGCAAGTGTGTAATTTGGTGCAGAAATTTGACTGTTTTTCGACAATGGCGCCTCGCCCTCAATACGAGGGGTCAAGAAATAGCGTGAAGAGACTCTTGCCGCAAGACAGAAGGATGCCAATCCTCGCCCCCTTCCCTTTTGACCACAACGGAACGTGTTCGTCTCCATAGGGACTGCAAGCGTAGCTATCTACGAGTTGTGTATTTTATTACGTAATTTCTGTACCGCCTCTGCAGCACGCATAAGTTTCAAGCACCCCATTACAGCTGCATTCCCGATACAGCCTACACAATTTTATACATTTATTCCATGCAGGAGGCTCTAAGTAAAATAATTTCCCACGGGGCCTATTTCGACTTTGGGAATGCTGTGTGAAGGGTCTAATTAAGGAAGGAGAGGAAGTTCTCCGGAGGAAAAGGGTATGAATCTGGGAGTCAGTGTGTCCGGGAGCGACGGAGGTATTAATCCATCCCTTTCTCTGCAGTGTCAAGAGAGTCCGGCTGGAGATGTCAAGAGGTCTCCCTCAAACAGCCTCGCCCGATAATCCTCACCCCATAAACTCGAGCATCCCTGCTAAGGCACCAAACGTAGCGAAACACTTTAGGTGACCTATGGAAAAATTGTTGGTTATCCAATGAATGGTTCCCTCTACTTCTGTACCCATAATCGCCTCCCAAATCGTATGGACCCTTGTCTCACACTTCTAATTCGTGAAAATATCCCATTGTATGAATCAAATCAAAACTCTCCAAAAGCCTAAAAGTCAATAATATAATGCGCTTCATTTTAAGCCTATTACTTTTCAATCAACTAATTTTATAATCAGCGTTAATTGAAATAATCCTTTATTTTTATTTTTAGTCGGAATATTAATAACGTTTCCATAGTTGCAAACACTCGGCCTAATGGTGCTGTGGTCTCGCGGAAGCACGTCCGGCGGAATGTATGCCCGGATTCGGTGAACTAAAAATAACGAATGTGAAATTTTCATATCTCCCTCCTATCCAGTATCCGACGGCTGGTTGGCGCTGGGGAGGTACTCAAAATAATGATTTTGTTAGCTTGATTATTCGTTTTGAAGCGAAACAAGAAAAACTCTGAATTAATATCATTAATAAATTATTTTATTGATAATAACGCCACAAAGTGAATACCAATCCTTTAAAGAAATTATAATATCATTAATTATTTCGCTTTAAATACTGATTGATCAGTAGTCGAGTGAACGAATCCATCTGGTTCCCATCCAAGCGTCTCGAGTTCAACTCCTTCATCATTACACAAGCAACATTTTTCGTTTATTATGTACAAGGAATTTAAATATTGCCAGGTTGTTCGTAATCCGGGAATATTTGTTTTATTTTTCAAAAAAGGCATTAAAGTTCTTAGTTAGAATCCGCAACTTTAAACCGTATACTTTTTACCAAACCGGTTCCGTTTATGCTTGATTAAGTCAGCAATTTGTATATACTGTTTAAAGAAATACTTGAACTTGTCAAAAGAAAGACAGATATGCTCCCGGTATGAACCTGCAACTTTTCTATTACCAAACTGGTTTCGCTTATGACTAAGCCTGGTCTGGCCAGCAGTTGGTACAAATACTTTAATATATTGTCAAAATGAAAGCAGTTAAATTGTAAATTAGAATCCTCAACTTTAGTAGAAGGTACCGATACTTTTCGCCAACCGGTTTCGCTTATAAGGGCGTGTACTTTGTTTATTGGGAATAATTTAAGAATTGGACTTTTATTTAAGTTTATTTGATTATTTACGAGTCTACTATTAGTGTTTTTGGCTGTCCTTATTTCTAACGCTTCTAAGTTATCTAGTCAAATGCCTATTCCATTTTTATGCAGTAAACTAGTGCCTGTATTTTATTGAATGTGAAGTCTCTTGTGATGTAAACAAAGTTATTATTTTATTTTTTAAATTATAATGTCACATCACCAAGTTACCGCTTCATATGGAAATAATCAAACTTCATTTTAACCACTTTTTATTTTCAACGCCGGCCTGTTTCAGAACCACCGTTCCATCGTCAGGATAAAATATATACTAAATTAATAAAAATACGGGGATCAATATTCTTCACATTAATAGTAAAGGCAAACGTGGAAATTAAGAAATCCCTTAGTTTATGGGTTAGTTTTTAAAACAAATGATATGCATTCATAATAAATACAATATTAAATAATCCATATTAATTTTAGATTGAAAGTTTTTACTTTGATGTCACTACATTGTCTTAAAGTAGGCGGCTACCGTTTAATCGTGTATGAAAGTGGGCGGATACTATTTTAAAGTAGGCAGCCACCTCCATAGACAATTTAGGATGAAAAATGCTTGGAAACTGGCAAACAGAGCTAATAAATAACAAGACACTGGACTGATCGGTGACTCAGATTGATCATTCGAAATGTTGAGAAGAACGTCCGTAAGCACTTAAAAAAATATATTGAAATATACCACACAAGAGTCCCAACTCCTCCCAACAGTCTGGACCCAGTAAGAGTATGGCACCCCCAATCGGGGTATCTGAAGATATTCAGGTATCTACCACTCTGAAACGTGACGAAAATATAGTACATATTATTTTTAATGATTAATTTATGAAATAACACAATTTTATCAAATAAAATTTATTTTGCATACAAGAGGGTTCAACCAGCCAGTTCGACGCATCAGACTTGGCCGAGCTGGGCTTGAGTTGCCTCTGAGTAAGATTGTCCCTCACGTAGAGATCAGTCACGTGTGATGGTGCCAACCCGTTCAGTTCCTTATATACCATAAGAAATGTTTTAAACAGAACTCTTTCTGTGACCCGAAGACCTTTCCATGATCTTTGCTTTAATTATTTCCCTATTTTAACCCATTTTAAAAATGTACGTATTTGAAACTACTTAGCTTTTCTCTCTAATTAAGTTCTTCGAATTTAATATGGATCGTGATAATTAACGTAAATTTTCTTTAACTAAACCTTAGGCATTATTTATCAAAGATTTAATTAAAAGGGTATTGTCAAAAACCATCGAAATAAACCAATAATTATTCCCTTTGTGCTGATACCCGATTTTTATTTCATGTTTTAGCACAGTAATTGGAAATCGTTATTTAAAACTCTCCTTTGAAAATCATTGATCTTTTTTAAAAGCTTCATTTCATTATTTTAAATACTTGAATTTTAAAATCAACGGTCAAAGCCTTCAAAATAATAATTACACTCGAGTCAAATAATCCGGTATTACGAATTTACATTTCACAAAAACACTGTAATACACCGTGTTGCGGAATAAATATTGAAACCATGTTACCTTTTATGAATTCGTTCGATTTAAAACAGCACATAAAAACCGACAGAATTTATGCCAGCCATGTTCTTCCAATACATAATATGATGTTGGAATACGTAATTAACAGCATTGTTTTATCGAACTCATGTTCGAGGTACACATCGTATATAGTTAATAAATCATAATATTTCAATGTTCGGAGATATATGAGTATATATCGATACCTTAGTTCAATAGGAAACTAACTCAAAATACCTCATTTTGGGAAAACTGGATTTGAAAATTTTCCATAAAGACATCGCTCCGATGTAAAGTTATTTTGTCCACCTATAACATGACAATAGATGCAACATGTAAGTAATTTATCAACCAATCATATCATAGGTGTAAATGGCTACATTTATTAAGTTCCAAACGAAAACATTTGAAATGTTTCTCCATTGAACTAAGAATGTGCTGATTTCATTATAATTCCATAAAGAATTATCTGACTACATAATTAGGACAAAATAGACTTATTTTTTTATTGAAATATGAGAAGGGAGTTTTTCTTTACCATTTTTCATCATTAACTCAAAACCCAGAATTTTTGAGTTATTTCCCTATTGAACTACGGTATCGGTATGCAGTATACTACAAAATATTGTACTTTTTAAAAAGTGAACTTATTTTAAGCAAAAACGACGAGCTCTGCGAAACGAAAAATCCTAGTGCTTTTAACATTCAAGGGAAATGCACGTACTTATTTAGCTCGAAATGCCATTTTTTTCTGGCTCGACCGCGCGCACAGTAATGGGTAATACTGCAAATTGCATCTGCGAATAACGACGCTCCGCCTAATATTTCCACTAACACATCAAACGCATAACTTGCATTAACCCTGCCGATTTGACAGTCTGTCCATATCTGTGATAGTCTGGGACTTCCATGCCATATCTTTGTTTCCTTCATATGTGGTTGAAATTAATTAAATATTTACCTCCGTTAAATTCCATGTTATTGGCTGCTATCTTTGTGATGATTACAATGATCTTCCCCAAAATTATTGTAATCTAGATAGTGTCTCGGATAAAACGATTCGATTTTTTTTAAATATTGGAGATCTATTGACTTTTCTACAAATCTAGAAAGAATATAGATTTTTTTGTATAATTTATTGAAGCTTACGAACCTCCTTGTAATATTTAATCATTTTAGGATTTGTTAATATTATCTTCTTAATGATTAAATTTCAATTGATTACGTTTTGTTATATCACAATTTATTAATTTAAATTACAATATTGTATATTTGCAACATGTTCCAGAGTAGTAGATACTTTCAGTATCGCCCTGGT
>JAHDVE020002417.1:0-50461 GCA_022606495.2 Halesus radiatus | reverse complement strand
AAAGTACTTCCCACACCTTTCCTTAATGATGGATTTCAATGGCTTGATACCTGCTGTTTTTAACCATCAGAAAATGGAGTTGAACCGACCGTCAACATTTACTCCATTATTAGATAAGCGGTACGGGTATTCCGGGACAATTGGTTTGGACAGGCATGTCTCGTCAACTGAGTCTGTGGACGAAGGATAATACAACCATCCATTTTACCACGTTTACGGAAACCCTTGTAGCCCATCCTCTGCAAGTATGGATATTGAACATGATTGAATCATGATAGAACTTTTATATGAACTTTAGGATGGACTGCAATTAGTTAGGCAAATATTTTTACTAGTAAACACTAAGAATATATTAAGATATAAATAAATTGAATATTTCAAATTTATTAAAAAAAATTTAACTATAGATTAAAAAGATAAAAAAATATATATATGAAAGATACACTTGCAAAAAATAATATTTACATATATTTTTATTTAGAAAATTTATGTTCAAACATACAATTTTTTCTATTAAAAAAACTCGAAATGTACATCATGTAAAATGTACGATGAGTGGCACAACTATGATCAAAATGATGACTCCCAAAACTCCGATGATAATCATTTTCTTTTTGGTTGCTGATTTATGTTGTTCTTTCGCCTAATAATATATTACAAAAAATAATAATATGATTTACAATTTTTATAGGGCCTTTACTTCTTTCAGATTATCCACAGCATCATGTACATTTTTATTCGCATCATTTATATTTTGTTCTGCATCGTTAAGTTGATCTCCTTGCTCCTTGATCATTAAAGCCATTTCCTTTTGAATCTCCAATACCGTATCGAATTGGTTTTTGATATGCACGAGGTCATTCGCCTTCTACTAAATCATCTGCCCTTGGAGAAGCATTTCCTGATTGACTTCGACAAGCTCGATTTTCTGATGATTGCTATCTTCGTCAGAATCATTCTGATTATTCTTATTATTATTATTGACATTGTACCCCGAGCCCTTGTTTTATTTATTTCCTTTTTTGTTTTAACTAAGCTGGGAGTTTGTTTTATTGAATGCTACTCAATATAGTGGAAAGATTTGCGCTGTAATATTTATTGCTTGTTGAGAATGGTAATCTTTTAAAGATTTTACAAAATGTTTACATTCTCTATAGGATAGTCTTTCTGCTTGAAGCTCTTTTTCCTTCTTCCTTTAATATTTTTGTAATTGAATACTGTACGTATTTAGTAACTGTTATATAATAATTGAATAAAGATATAAAACATTTATTTTATATCTATTTTAAAAAGGGGTGTGTACTTGCTTAAAATCTTTCTCCAACTTCTGTATCCTCAAATTCTCTCCTTGTTCAAATCGATAATATTTAAACTTCTAGGCGATGTCTTTACTTAGGATATTGCATCTCGTGAAGTTCTAAAATCATTTATGATGGTTATTTAATGGTTTTTCTTAATTGATACTCTTTGTAAATCATGTTGCTCTTAAGGATCTATATACAGTACGATTTATTTAATATTATATTATTATGACTTCATTAATTTTTTCATGTTTTGCATACCTTCGGAGTCGATGGTTCTGCGGATGAGGGTTACGGTGTAGTTAAACTATTCCAATTCTTTCAGGGTAGCTGTAAATTATTTGCTCATCTATCTCTATATATGTCTAGATATATTATTTATTTAGATATACACTTGTTTTATTATAAGAATATAAATACTACTATTCTCATCTATTTACAAATATTGAATCGGAAAAAATTAAAATTAATATTTTTCTAGTGATTTTGTGAATCAATTTTCATAAGTTGATTTGTATAACAAAGCAAGAAGTCAAGCAGCCAATTTTATGCTCTTCAGCTCTTCAATGGCATGATTCCTCGCCGTTATAGGAGGATAGGCTTTCTTGGCATCCTCAGTAGCAAATTTACCGATGGGTTCAAGATTCACTTCTCCTCGAATATGGGAGAACAATGTCGATGATACTCTCCAAGGAATTCTCCCTTCATTAATGGCTTTTTCTTTGTTTTTCTCGACTTCGGGAGTGTACACTACTTCATGATATCCACAAGTGACATAACCTCCTGTGACTATTTCGAACTGCTTGCCTGCCTGGAGAAGCAAGTGTCCCTCGGGAACTTTCACATTTATCCTTTATCCTGTTCTGAGCCAGCAAAACAGGCCTGGGAATCTTGATTTACCATGAATTGTCAAAAAGTTGAAATCTAAAAAAACACAATACATTAATGTATATTGATAAATATAAGCTAACAACAATATGATGTTACCATAATGAAAACCAGCGAAGATAGTGCCCTGTTTATATTTTACCAGATCACTACCTGTTGGCGCAAGCAGATGAGGCCCACCTTCCATCATTCTAACAAAGGTATCTCGTTAAAGGCCGAGACCGATGGCTGCCATCTCAGCCACTGTAAAGCATCCGTTGACCATATTCTAGCCCCAAGTGTTCATCACTGTGTTCCATTATGGGAAATCCGCAGGGATATGTCTGGGCATATTTTTCTGTTCCCACTCATCCAGTTCGCCGATTCTCCAAAAGAATCTCCACTTAGCGTCATAGCCGGGTGGCTGCGGGGTCTGTGCTCTATTTTCCGGGGAATAGCCATTGATGACTTTAGAATGTTCCTTTGCCTGCTCCTTGAACTCAGGAGTGGCTCCTGTCTGGTAGCTGTGTTCAGGGAAGATGTCCACATGTGTACCTTGATAGTATTTCTGGCCTCTGTCGTTAAAATAGATTTCCATCATATTGAGAAAGGTATCATTTTATTTTTGGTTAACTCTTGGATCCTTGATAATGAGGCAGCCGTATTCGTAGAGAGCATTGGCCACGGCAGTGCATTCCTGCTCGTAGCCTTCGTCTTGCCTAAGAAAGCGTTAGATGTCGATGACTGGGACTGCCTTTGCTTTGGAGTCCTATTTTAATAATGTTGTTTCAATCATTATGGATAGTATATTATAATGCAACTACAAATAAAATTAATGTATTTTTTTTTAATGATGTGGGAATATATATATTAGTATTATTATACTTCAGTACAAATATATTTATATATTATTAAGAGAATTTATTCATCAATAAAAATTATAATATTAGATTTGGTTAGATTTATTAGACATTAACATATTTATAAATATATATACATATAATATACTTTCTAGAATAATATCAGATCGAAATACCTACAATTTGACATACAATGCATTTTATAGGGAATATTTTTATTTAATTATCAATTATTATTGTTGTCCATAATGCTGCTCCGCTGAAGGTTGAACATACACGAAACCTCCGAAGCCCCTCGGTTTCCATTATTATATCCAATGAATGGATTGCTATTGTTGTAATTCATGCCGCTCCCTTTAAACATGCTCAACTCACTGTACCCCTCCGGGATGCTAAACAATCCAAAATTATTTGCATCTTTCGATCGACTTGAAGACTTGCGTCGACTACTCATGCGTTCCGCAGGTTGAGGTGGAACCTTCTATTTCTCATCGACATCTATATCCTGGAAGATGCTGGAAAGATGAGTAGTAACTTGTTGCTGCCGGTCGGTCAGGTTCAAACTAATCTTTTTCTTCTTTTATTTTGATATTGGTTGAGGGACTACAACTTGCACCTCTGCTTGCTTTCGTGGAAGGGTTGGCACCTACACCTCATGAAGGGATCTCAGCCACCGAGCATTTCTCTTAACAGGTTAGGAATGCTGATTATGAGGGAATTCTCTTTTTTCTGTTTGTTTTGTTTGGGGAGGCATTAGTGACACTTCAGCGACTCTCTGCACTGGAATCGCAGGGAGGTTAGTTTCAAACATTTTAAAGTGGTTTTTCGACATAGTCTCAAACATTTTATAAGATGGGGATATAGTTAGGAGCTGCTCCACCATCATGTTGTAGTTTTAGCAGATGTTTTCTTCGTTATGCCGAGTCGCAAGCTCTTTAAAGGCAATGTTGAGTTTAGTTGGCTTGATGGTCAATAAATCTCTCGCTTTGAGATGAGCCCACTCATGGAAAATAACCGAGAAATTTCTAATTGAAGATGATATTATATGAGCGAAAAGACGACATTCTTCCTGGCCGTTTAAATAGTATTTCACAGAATAGACGATGAGGTACAGGAAGAGGACGAGGCATTTGTAGTCTTCTACGTCTTCGACTTCCTCGAAGGTGGTGGGAAGTTCTATGAGGTGGCTCAGGTAGGACCTCACAGTGCGATCCTTATTGTAGTCTCCCCAACGTCCCTCCGACAGCATATATGACAAAAATATAATTTCCAACTCGTTTAGAAAGAATTTCTTAACGAGGCCTGTCAACAGTTGCTTGATGGAATATTTGAGAAGCTCGGGTACTTCTTTGACCGCTTTTGAAGCCATTTTATTGAGGAAGGTCTCGGAATAGAAAGAGTAGCATTATTGTTCAAAGAATCGTTGTTTTGAATGAGTAAGATGTTTGATATCTTCGGGGTGGAGATCCTCGAGTAACGTTGTTGATGGCTGTATGGTGTTCGATGTCTGAATCCTGAACGGCAGCATTGATGTTCTATAAAATTATTAGAAACTGTTTTTTGTTTTATATTTTGTTTCGATGGTTGAAGAATTTTGAATTGTTCAAGTCTGCTCAAAAATTAATCTTATACCTATTTTGTAATATATATATATTATTTTATTAAATACTATATTTATTTTTGACTGTATTCTTTCAAATTTTTGTTATAATTTTTAAATTATAAAATGACGGAGAATTATTTACAGTAGTAGAAATGAGAGTATGAAGCTGATTGAAGATCATTCAGGCTAAAAAAAGGCTAAGTGTCAGCAATTAAAAATATATCTTTATCTTTTGAGAAACTATTCTAATTGATGAGGAAACCAGCACAACTTTTGGATCACATAAAAATATATTGAAAAACGAAGTATTTAATAAAAATCCATATATATTAGAGTGGTATAAGCTAGAACAAAAAAAACAGTTTATTCATCTTTTAAAATTGTATACAGATAATCAATTCAAGCCTCCAATATTTAATTGAGCTTGACCAGACACAAATCTACTCTTTCTTTTACTTGGACCACCTCCAATAGCCCTCCCATTTTCTGCGGCTCTTCATCGATTTTGACTTCGAGGTTGAGCTGCGGGATCACTTCTTTGATGATGTTAATGCTTCGTTACCTGCCGAGGTTGTACGAGGTGATCGTCTGGCTGATTTATTATTCTAAGTTGATTTTGAGTTCGTTGAGTCCAAGGATAAGCTATTCGAGGGACTAGCTGTTGTCCCAATCCCAACTAGCCTTGACTGAGAATTATGAACTACTGAGAGGTACTTTAATTCGCTACATTGTATTATTAAAAAATCCAAAATATACATATATCTCACATATTTTTTAATCAATTTCTATCTCTATAATATAAACATTGAGTTTATTGAAGTAAAAACTCAATTATTTGTAGATTGTCAATATTTTAAAATCCTAATATTCCATTTGCATACATATGTGTTGTATTTATTTTGTATTAATACTTTTATAAAAAAAGTCATTTACCAGTTATCTTTAATTGTAAAAATCTCATTAATACCATCAAAACTAATTTATCAATTTATAAAAATATCAACTGAAAAAATGCTGATAAGCTGCTTGTGCAGCATTTCCATTATATGATCCCGCAAGGTTACCGAATTTGTCTTTGATCTTGCCGTTCTCTACCTTGCCAATACTGTTCCCAAATTTGTCTTTTACAGTACCATTTGGCTCGACTTTTCCCACGCTGTTTCCGAATTTGTCCTTGATCTGGCCATTTGATTCGAGTTTTCCATTTGTGTTCCCAAACTTGTCCTTGACGTTGTGGCCGTCGAATTTGGCAACATTGTTTCCAAACTGATCTTTGACCTGCCCGGTAGCACTAATCGAACCAATACTGTTTCCAAACTTGTCTTTTAGGCTCATGTTTTAATTGTTCAAAAAATATTGTGTTCAAGCAATAAAATATTTTTTATGTGAGATATTTGTTTATAATATAAAATAATTTATATGGAATGTAATGAAACCCACAAAATACATTTTTCCAATAAATAATTAATATATTATAAAGGCCTAATGTTAAACATTATTTTACTAACGTGTGGCTGATTAGATATCACTCATTTTGTTTACGATTTGTTATGAGTTTATAAAATGTATAGTTCGACAAATAGAGCTAATATTATTGCTTACCAACCAACTATTTTTTCACTATGTTTCACTAATAGATGACAAAGAGAAAATGAGTCGAGAAGACGGAAACAAAATTCAAATGAGGAGCAATGATCCCAAATATAAAAATACCAATAATAAACAAAAAACAAAGTTTGAATCTGAATCTTAATTTTAATTAAATGTTTATTAATAAAATCAAGTTTATTAGAAATATCAACCAAAGAAATGCTTGTAGGCTGCTTGAGAACCTGCCCCCGAGTAACTTCCCACATTGTTACCATTTTTGTCTTTGATTTGGCCATTTTCCACTTTTCCAATATTATTTCCGTTTTTGTCTTTCACCACGCCATTGGACTCAATCTTTCCGATGTTGTTTCCATTTTTGTCCTTTACCTGACCATTTGCTTCTAGTTTTCCAGTATTGTTCCCATTGCTGTCCTTAACGTTGGTTCCATCAAATTTTCCAATGTTATTTCCATTTTTATCCTTCATCTGGCCTTGCGCGTTAATCGAGCCAATACTATTTCCAAATTTGTCTTTCAAACTCATTTTCTGGATTTTTATAATTGTTTTTTAAAGTAATTATTATATATGTTATAACGTGTTATTATATTGAGGGTTTATACAGTTTTATGTTATTGTATTCAGTAGTAGATACCTGGTAATAGCTGATATATTATTGATCCAGTCTAAAATATATTATTATATTATTTGATGATTAAGTAGATCATGATATTATATCTATCATTACTAATTATTTAAAAAATTCATTATTTCAATATATATTGTCAATTAGTTAACACTGATTTGCTGTTCAAAATCATGTATTCGCATCTGAAGAATGAAAAAGATATCCATTTATCCCTTCAACAGTGTTTTTACTTATATTCGAATATTCCAATGTAAATACTTGCAAATGTAGTTGTGTTAATGACAATTTGTCCTTGAAACTTTCATGCTTTTATAATATTTTATTAAATTTAATATGTTTAAATAATCTACAAAAAATCGATATCGGAATAATTATTATGATCATAATCTGTCCCGAAGTTGCGTAAACATTTGGGTATTTTCTCATAATTATATTAACTTGAGTCGATTTAAATTCAAATGTCGGATATCGTGGGTTGTGACAATAGTTTCCCATTTACTCAATGGCCTTTTGCGGAAGCAAATCTACTGCTAACTGGGAAACTATCCCTATGCAAAGATAGATGTTTTGTTGTGCTCAACAATAGAGTCACAGTCCTCTCCACATCATATAATACTCATGGTTACTTAACCATCAAGCGTTTTAACTTTCCATCGCTTGATCTCATCAACTAATTTAACATGGGCTACAAAATGATTGGCATGGTTGTTCTCGAAGATCACATTTACATCACCTCGAACAAAGGCATCCAATCTCTCAACATTCATACCTACACACTTTCTCACGAAATATCTTGTGATTTTTCCTCGTTTGCTTCGATATCACCTGATCCCAAACATGGACTCTTAATGGTTTACGATGGCGCTCCTAGTAAAAATTGTTTAGTTTAATTCTTCGATAAATAGTTGAATCTTTGGTATTCATCGGCTCCTTTCGACAATGAAACACTAAGCCAATATTTTCATTCCCCCGCGAATCCGACATTAATCGTTATTTTGAATAAACTAAACATCTGTATAATCGACGGTCTGAACAAGCGAGAGCATCGACTCTTTTTGAGTGGGTAATTTGAGAAAACATCTATGATAACTCCACTAGCATCGGGAAAATACCTTATTAAGTGCAAACTCTATCCGGAAGGTGCAGTAGTTGAGCCCAATGCACAGGGCGTACTACACATCAGGAACGAATGGGAAACAAAAACCCTACACACATATCCAAAATCCCTTGAGGCTGGGGAATATCAGCTTGTTTCTTTGCCTTTCTTTAAATCAGCCATCCTTCATACGGCAACACAAACTTTACTCTCGCGGTGGGAGACTGCATATACGGAAAAAAAAGGCTTCCTTCAAGATCTAGGTAGCCATCTTATCTACTGCAATCCTGGAAGTAGCACGGCGTTTGGATTTAAACATATTTATTATTTGATTCATTTATTAAAAAACTCAAAGATCGGTTTAAGCTATGAACAAATAGACCGTGTACTTTGCAGCATTAGTTTTTGATTTGTCTTTATAAAAAAAATATTCAACTATTTTTTAAAAATACATTTTTATCACTACTAGCCAAACAGTTCAAAATAGTTTTACTATTTAAATCCAACGAAAAGGATGAAATCTCTGAGTTGCAGAAGTAAACAGAGAAAAAAAGGGAAAAAAAAAAAAGATAAAGTTATTTTTATCACAAAGACCATTTTTTTAAATTAGCATAAACTAATGTATATTTTTTTTATATTTACATTATTTAATCAGGCAGTTTGACTACCAAGGAATATGATTTTATTATTCAATGTAGATCAAGCATTTTAACCAAAATGATTTATTAGATTTTCAAAGTTTTATTTGAAATCCAAAGTAATAAAGCTACTAAGGAGAAGGAAAAAAGCGAAATATCCTTTAAATAATACATAAGTTAAAACAAAAACAACTAATGATTTTAAGCAAGCAATCAAAGTAAAAAGTAAAGTATCAATTTAAAAGTTTATATCGTCACATATCATTGGGACTACTTATGTTGACTTTAGGTTTACATTTACTATTGCCGACTCTATCCATCACAGTGTCTAGGAATATCAATAGTTATCTATTTTGTTTTAGCACTCCATTTCTTATATTGATTTTCCAATACTATCACCTTTCCTTATATAAAAGAATTTAACTTAAATATTTATATTTCTGTTATTATTTGTCTAAATAGAAAAACATATAAATATATCTATAAAAACATAGTAAATGACCGTTTTATATAATTTATCAGACTGACTAATATTTATTTAACTTTTAAACCACGCAACTATTTTACAAAAAAAAATTAACGTTAAAAAAATACTTAATATTAAAATTAGTTTGACAAACTATACTAGAGAGAAAAAATAAAAAAAATATTTATTATCTATATAAAAAAAAACTAAAAAACATATATTATAATCGATGATGGAAATAGAAGAGTCTAACTACACCTACTGTGAGGATAATGAAAACTATAAAAATCTCTCCAACCTACAGAAAAAGAGTTCGGCTACGGATCGCTTCATTCCTATCCGATCGCCCAAAAACAACAATTCCCACCTCATTACATTTGAGGCTCCGAAGACAAAACCCAATTCTAACGACCAAGACAACTACACCAAGCTAATCTCACAGAACCTCTTCAATTCCTTCTCGGACTCGACCCCCAACTGTCTCGAAAACAACCCGCCCAGGTTCTTCAGGTTTAACTAAAAGCGGTAAGAGACAGTTAACAAGCCGTGGGTCACCCCTACGGAATCAATCTATAATATGTTCCTAAAAAACAATTACGGTGCAGAAAAGCCATCCAATCGAGTGATCAGCAGTGTGCCTGAAAAGATCCTGGATGCTCCCGATATCAAAGATGACTACTACCTTAATTTGATGGACTGGAGTAGTTGTGGGCCGTTGGGTATCGGACTTGACAACAAGGTGTACTTGTATACGCCCCGACAAATTTCAGAGTTGTGTTCCTTTGATTAGAACGCATATGTGTGTTCTCTGGCTTTTCACCCGCACAATCCGTTGGTTTCTATTGGGGATAGTCTGGGCAACATTCACATCTTCGACATTGACAAATAGGCTAAGATTAGATCGATCAGAGGCCATGCAGAAAGGACCACTTCCCTCGCCTTTTCCTCCTTACTATTCTCAGGATCCAAAGATAGCACTATTTTGGCACACGATCTGAAGCTTCCTCAAAGTCAAGTCTTCAGGCTCAACGGCCATCGAGGGGAAGTCTGTGGTCTCAAGTTTGATGCATGCGGTCTTGCTTCTGGTAGCAACGACAATCTCTCGATAATCTGGGACATAAACATGCGTCGAGCGAGATTTACACTTGAAGGCCATCGGGCTGCGGTCAAAGCTCTGGCCTGGTGTCCTTGGCAAAGAAATCTATTAGCGACGGGAGGAGGAACCACTGACAAGACTATGCGTTTCTGGGATATTGAGAATGGAAAACTTATCCGAACAGTAAACACGGAAAGTCAAGTGTGTTCCTTAATATGGAATAAGGATAACAAATAGATATTGAGTTCGCATGGCTACAGTGATAACCAACTTTGTCTCTGGAAGGTAAACAATAAAAAAATATTTTTAAATTTTAACCTAATATATTTTTTTAATATCCCATAGTATCCCCAAGCGACAAAAATCACTTAATTGCGAGGCCACACGAAGAGAGTGTTGCATATGGCTTTATCTCCCGACGGGACGACAGTATGCAGTGCATCTGCTGACGAAACCATACGATTCTGGAGAGTATTCTCAGGGCAGCCAGAACCTTTGGCGGATAAAAAATCAGATATGTTCCAATTCGGATTTAATTCAATCCGATGAGCTGTTGTTCTCTTT
The DNA here is from genome assembly GCA_022606495.2 of Halesus radiatus. Lineage (NCBI taxonomy): Eukaryota > Metazoa > Arthropoda > Insecta > Trichoptera > Limnephilidae > Halesus > Halesus radiatus. Next base: position 39,734 of record JAHDVE020002417.1, on the reverse strand, counting down.
GATTTCAACTTTTAATTATCTATTGACTTCCAGTAATATTGAGTATTTCTTTAATTGTATTTTATCGAACATCTAACATTGTTTATGTTATTATTATTAATTATATCTGGATATTTATAAAAGATTAAAAAAACTATTTTAAAAAATATCATTAATTATTAAAAGAAATATCGTAATCCTTGTTCGTCTCTTTAAAACGTCTCATTTAAATTCAACTTTTTCTGACTAATCAGTAATAATATCTTCATTCAGCTAAAATCCATTCTCTTCCAACTGCTTTTGCAACCTCAGAGCCACAGATTTATAGTAGTCAACAAGTTTCTCGAGATGTAGGTTTTGGTTTACTGCCTCGAATCTTTATTGCTTCAACTTATGTGTCTCTTCCTCGTACTTTGCCTTGAAAAATCCGAGTTTATGGCTCATTGATTCGCTTAAACATTACAGCTCTCCCACTCTTATTGCTAACTTTTCATTTTGTTGAACCAAGAGAGTCATCATGCTTGTGAGATTATTATTATTTGCCTCGACATTCAATGAACAGGTGCGTCCATGTTTTTGGTTGGTCACCATGGTGTAGCTCTTCTTTATTCCATCATCTTAGTCATCGAGAATATCCTCATTGTTTTCTGGTTTTTTATGGTGAATAGCGTGTTTGTCAGTACGGAAAGTATTGATGGAAGGGCGCTTTTATTCACGATAGGAATTGAGTCTCTCTCTAAGAGGTGTGAGCTTCTGTTCGAATACCTTGGAGTAGTGGTCGGGGTTTTATTTCTGGATGGTTTTTCGAGCTTTGAGAAACTAATGGATTTTGGATCGATCATAGGCGTTGTGGCTGGCAGAGGCTAGCTTTTGAGAGATGCGATTGAAGCTGTCTTTGTCTGCATCGACGTAAGGGTCTGAGTATTTTTTATGTTTTTTGGGAGTGTATTTGTCGTTCAGATACTGATAGGTTCCTTGGATTGGGTCGTTTGAATCGTCTGGCTTTAACATTTTGATACTAATTTATTTAAAAATTCTAGATATATATTCTTTTAGTAAATATATTTATTTTTTATCACTACAGTAACTATGTATTATATATGTTTATATTAAAGTTTCAAATTGACTGAGCCCATGACACATATTTATTTATCAAATTAATCGATTATTTATATTATTAATAAAATAGAATAGAGAGTATATTTTTTATATATACCATACTATTGTTTATATTAACATAGCTAAGGTTTTTTAGCGGATTATTCGATTCCTAAAAATATAATAAAATTTTACTGTTAAATTTTATTCCATTAAATTCTAGCCTACATCAAATTATACATTGATCATAATATTTATCAGTTACTTTACTTTTTTTTACTCTATTAATAAGAAATGTTTTTTAAAAAATAGAGCAGTGAAGGAGAATAGATTAAAAATATAAAGGAATCAAAAACAAATAAAAAATCAAAGTAATTTACGAACTCTAAACATTTAGTTCTGATAATTTTTAGTTTGATTAAGCTGTGCCTTCTCCGTCGAGTCCTTATTATCGGCTCTGATTTCTCTGGTGCTGAAGCATCGAGGACGAACCAATAGCTTCGTGAGACTGACTCTGTTAATATTCTACTTCTAACCAAGACGTAGAAACTCATTTCTAAATAGGTTGTCTCGGGACGTGCGCTTCTTCTTCTGCGAGGTTATAGAGACTTTCACATTCTCTGAATAATCTGTATTTGTATTTTTGGGGTGGTGATTGTCGTCTTAACTATTTTTGATGTTCTTAGGATAAAATGTGGGAGTGTCTGGACATTCCTCTTCTTCCTGCTTATTGCTATCGTTTTTGCACATTGTCGAAGAAATATGATTGGGAGTCTGGTAGACAAAAGTCTCTGGCCTTGCTTGGTTGTCTTTGCGGAGTAACAACTGCTTTAAGGCACTTGATTTCACCTTTTTCTTGGTGAGGTGTTTTCGATCGACTATTAGAGTACCGAGGATGACATCGTTGACACGCGTGTGGTTGATAGAGAATCTGTTATTTATGTCTGGATCTAGATTTGTCAGATTGGTTCGTTATGGTTTATTATTGCTTTGAACCTCTGAATTGAGGACACCGTGGATGTCTTGTCTGGATGGGGGCGAGGTATTAATATTTTTAGGAGTGCTACAGAAATTACGCTTGAGTGGTTCGGGAGCAATGTTGACGAATTAGATTGGGAAAAAGTCTGCGGGGAATTTCTTGCTAAAGACTCCTTTGATTTTTTCGGTAGAAGGACGTATTTTTCCTGCCGATTGGATGGTCTTACTGATGGGTCTCTGCCCTGTCCAATTCGAGAGAGTAAACTCGTTCATGTAGGGTTATATATTTTGAGATAGTTGGAGATTATAGTCTATTTTATTTCTATAAATCTATATATGTATATGGTGTTTATAATGTCCAGTTTTGTGTACCTCCAGAATTTAAGAATAAAAATTTATATATTTTTTGGGGAAAATTAACACTTAAACAATTTTAATAGTATTGCCATGTTTATCTTGAAAAATATTTGTTATTTTCACCCAATGATATTAACTTGACACTAGATAAAAATATACATAATATTAAATTGTAGATTGTAGGCTCTTTATCTATAAATATTTATAAACACTAAATTAAAAATTATAATATAGATTAAAATGAACAATAAATCAATCGCAAGTGATTTTCTCAAAGCCCTCAGCGATCTCGGAGAAAGGACACCAAATCATTTATAAGCTTCGATTCAGGCCATCCAAGTCGTTGTCGACAAGGGTCTGTAGCTCAATCAAAGGGTGTACGTTCGTCTGCTGAGTGTGCTATCTACTACTTTCTATGTCGTCTCAAAAAACAGAGCAAGGAAATAAGTTGATATTGTCGCTGCAATCGCAACCAACGCAAATTTAATTCCGTTCGCTGAACATACTCTGATGCTACTGATTTAAACCATTCAAAAGTTAGGAATCAAATATAAATCATTGTTGAGGGCAGAAGAGTGTCTAGTTGACTCTACCGCTATCGTGAGCACAGCCTTAGGTTTATTAAAATAAGCAGAAAAAGATCTGGCTCTAGCCACTATGAGCCTCATCGATTTCTTTATCCAGTTTCTCTCGGAAAGTAGGCCTGGGTAATTGCGCAATATCATTCCCGCATTGGCTTCTAATTTGTTTCACCTCCTCCTTGGTCAGTTCAAATAAACTAAATGTTCAAAACTTAAATACATGTCCCTTCGATGTCTACAGGTTGCGATCTGCACAGCGTATTCTCATTTCTACTAAAATGGGATTACTGTTTAGGTCCAAGGAATCAACACAAAAAGTGCCCTTGTAAACCCATTTGAATTGATCCGCAACAACCGTGGACAACAGCCATCTTAATAACTGGGCATCGGGAATAACAGCAACATCCATCGACTCAGTCTTGAATTCTGCCATTTCCTCGAGACATTTTGTAACAATCTTGATACATTAGGCTTCGATTCCAAAGAAGAGGAGGTCCGTAACTTCGTCTCTCGACTGCTTTTGTGCGATGCAGTTCGTTCCAGCTAAAAGCTGCTCCCTCATCTCTATAAGCTAGGGTTCAAAGTTAACATGCAGTTGGACACGCCTGACAATATGTACCTTCGATGTTCTGTGATGAATAGCCTTTGGTAGGAATTTCGTACAGAACTTGCTAGACTAACTAGTCCACATGCCAGCAGCTCGCAGCAGATCCACAGAATCAACTTTCTATATAGAGCAGCACAGTGTATCGGGACGGATGAAACACAGCATCAGATTCTTTATTAGAAATCCAAAACACTCCTTGAAGGAATACTCAAAGCGGCAAAGTGCAAAGTCAATCTGAAGATCAGGCTTACCTTGAACTCCACCATTATTCCGCTGGAGAAGTTGAGTCCAGAAAGCACTTACTCGGAAGAGACCTGGTATTCGCTCAGCAGTAGTTATGCGAGTGTTAAAACCAACCATCTGTTAAACAGTTTTCCTCTGTTCCTTTCCGAGGAGTCTGTCTTGAAACACTTTGACAGGTTTCTGGAAGAAGGTGTGACGGGAGAGCTGAGGCTGCACTGGATTAAAGAGTTGCTATCAATCTTGGAACTAAATGTTTACGAGACTGATATGAGCACCAAGCAGCTATAAATTTACATGAGCATAATTTATATTTTGTCCAAACTTTTGAAGCAATATTTAAAACAAGTTGGCGAGAACGACTATGAGCTGTCGGAAAAACTATTTGATGCGATCCGAAAATCCCAATGCCTCGTCAAACTCAAGGTTACGTACGAATAGGAGGAACTGTTGGTCGTTCTATCCTAAGAAGTGCTAACTCTTCTTTACAACCACCTCAACCACAAAAAAAACTAGCGATCAGTAATGACTAAGCTAAATAGAAGAATCCAGTATACTTAAGTTCTACTTGGCTTGTTGAACTAATAAATTTATCTCATCACTATTTGCTGCCAGCTATCCCTTCTCGCCCTTTGCCAGCAACACAATGACTGCAGCATTTCGGAATACTTGGGCCCCATCGCCCCGACCATTATCTCTCGGAACCGTCTCTATCTGGAACTCATCACTACAGTCGTTAAGCTAGCCTTTCCTGTGCTCTCCAAAGAATATTGCTCGAAACTTGCAAGCGAATACCACCTCCTCAACAAGACTAACTAATTTATATTCTTGCTGCTGCCAAAACTGACAACCAACTAAATCAGGAGATGTCTATTGGCTTTTAACGATCAGGAATGGATGGAGGGACTGGAACGGTGTTATCTACACCTCAACAACCAGAAGATGTTCAACGAGACACTCACTAACGACCCTAAAATTATAAATGCTAATTTCAATCCTCACGATTCAGAAATTACTACTATCTCAAACACCTTGGGAGTTGTGGTTCTGGAACTCGCTCTGAAATGGTAGGCTGAACTCAAAGGGAGAAGAGCTGGCAAGGCACTAGGGCTGTTAACTAAAATCTGCGACTTGAATCCCTAGCTTGTCTATTTCAAAACATTTATGGTTGAGGAGAAGATTTTTCCTTTGATTGGTGAGTTAGTCATCAAATTTCTGGACACGTTGGAAAGCACTGGGATTTCTTTGACAATAATGAAGGGACTAAAATTCTTGTAGTCTTACTTTAGGGTCTATAAAGGAGTGCAGGGACATTAAAATAGGCAAAAATTGGTGAATATCCTGGAGAGATTGGGAAGAAATATTCGAATAGAGATGCACAGCAGAAGCACCAGCGACTTTTCTAACTACTAGAACCTAAAAAAAATATAATGCTCAATTAATGATATTGAGAATATGTTGACTATTGCAACATAATCAACAGCTACTTGAATATATATATATATTATATAAAATATGTGTTATTTAATTTGTTAGTTTTGTTTATAATCATAAATGTATATATAAATATAAATATAATATCGTATTAATAAAATTTAAGTAAAAAAATATTTATTTTTTATTATTTTTATTTGTATTTAAGTAAATACGAAGATGTTACTAAAAAAATATTTAGAAAGAATAATTTCTTTCTAAATTAAGGGGATTTTGAGTTCAACTTGCCATGAAAGAATTGTCTAATCTTGGAGGCGATTATCAGTACATTATAAAATCTCCGATTCATTTACTAACTTCAAAGTCTTTGTTTATATATTTATCGCTAATGTGTGCCCAAGACACTGTCATTAAACTAATTCCCATATGCATAAATAATAGCTTAATTTTTATAAAAACTATTATTAAAAAATGCTGTTGGTAATTATTATTATTTTTTTTTAAAACCCACAAATATTTGGTATAAAAATATAGAATACTTTTTTTTAGCTATTGATTGTATATATGATAGAATGAATAATGTTTAGATATATATTTTATGAATTAAAAATAAAAAAACATTACAACTTTATCAAAAATCATGGCTTGCTTTTCTTCTTTGTGTTTATTTTTTAGATCCCTACTTCCTAAACGATGACTTCAAATTAGGTTTGTCTGTTTTCACCATACTCAATTCTCCTGGCTTATCAAGAATCTCCTCATCAGCATCTCCTTCGTTTAGTTCGAACTTTAAGCACAACTCCTCACTCTACTCGCCATCGTTAATTCCGAGATCCTCAACGAAAGTTGGCATGATTGGTTCGATTCCTAATATAACATCAAATTATAAGGGACAAAAATAAGAATAGTGTTAAAAAAACATGGATATTACTTGAATCGTTATTGTTGTCAGCTACCGCCTAGCTCGGATGCTAACTGGGATCTTATGTATAGGTGGTTCTCTGAGCCATGAACTATTTTATGCATTTTCTCTGGTCAAGACTCACAATCAATCTGTTCAGCTCCTCTACGGTATCAGTCTCTTCCTACAGCCTTGTAAACTCACTCCATTTTGCACCAAATTAACTCAGTTATATTTAATTCGCCAATAGTTTCTCCTCCCTTAGGATTTTTAAGCAGACCTTCTTCGAAGTCTTATGGGCGATGAGTGTTTGCTTTAAGGTAAGGTAATCTTTGAAAGGCAGCTTTCTGATGCGACCAATTATTGTACTCATGAACGACTTTGATTTCTAATTACATTCGATTAAAAAGAGCTGAGAAACAAGTAAAGCCAAAGTTACTTCGTTCTCATCTTCGAAGCGTTTCTTGAGGAAGATTTGTACGAGATCGAAGTCCTTGTAAAAACATTCCAACTCAAAGTTTATTATGCTGCTAACCATTTACAAAGTCTGATCTTTGAGTTTTTATTGAAGAAATTATTCGAGAACCTCGACAATATCCGAGAGACGGGTGCCTGGGGGTAGTAGAATTGCTGTCTTTTCATGGTTGGAGAGGGTGATCAGATTGGAAAGAGTGCTGCACAGCCACGCCTTTGGAGTATTTGATAAATAGTGTTACTTGAGCATTGGCGGACATACGAGGATTGATTCAAAAAATTCCAGTTTAATTTGGGTGGGAATGGAGAAATTAAAACTCTACAAATGATCTCTGTTCACCTAGCGAATCACGCTCTTTTCTGGGTTTTCCATCAGACACGATCCTGATGGTTTTCTGTAATTCTTATGATTATTTTCTGGTCCATATCCTGATTACTATGAGTTTCCAATAAAACTTCCTCCAAGTTTACTTCTGACCATAAGCTTGGATTGGAGTTGGATCTGCTGTGGCAAAACCATCGACATAACTAATGGACCGTTATATTTGTGATGCTTTTTTTAGAGCAGTGCGTCTTTGCTTTCAGTTATTAGTAGTAGGATGTTATCCTTGTTTCTTTTGGCAATCACATCATAAATTTGTTCCTGGATTGACGGTGTTTCGGAGGTATTTGAGGAGTGGTGGCTCACGAAAGTTTTCTTGACAACAAAAGAAAGGGCAAGGGGCTGTTTAGACTCCGAGAGATTGAGGAGGAGTATCTGACAACTATTCTAAAATTCGGTGGCTTCGTATAAATTATGGTGGCCCTGATTATTTCTGATTCTGACAGAAGGGCCACCGATGTTATTGTTATTATTATTATTTTTATGTGAAGAGTTATGGAGCCGATTTGGAGGTTAATAAGAAGGAATTGTTTGTTTATGAGCCAGAGGTAGATTTTTGGGTTATGGAACTGAAATTTCAAAGGCAGATATAATACTATTTGCTCTGTTCTGGTTATTCGGATTTTGTTTGAGTTTCTAATTGACTGGTTCTTTCTGTTGCTGACAGCAAAAAAACATTGATTTTATACTAAGAGATAAGCCTATTGTTTGGTTAGTGATTTTGAAATACAGTATATTAACCACCAGAATAAGATTAATATCAAGTTTAATGTTTCAATATTTTTGTTTATTTAAAAATAAAAACTCTTCTAAATTCTGTTTTGTCATCAAACTTATATGCATCCTATTTCTTAGTCTGTAAAGTTTAAAAGTATCTATAATTTATGGTATTTATTAATAAACGATCATAAGTGTAGATAATGTAAGTTGCTATAAACAGCGTTATTTTCCTGGAGGAGAGAATTATGATCCCCGAAACCTGTCATCTTGCCTTTATCCATCACTATAATTCGATCAAAATCTTCCACTCTCTTCAAGCTATGGCAAATCGACAGTATTGTGACGTTTCTTTTCTTTGCAATGCTCAGTATAGTGTCGCACACTTGGTTCTCTGATAACGAATCCAAGCTGGCAGTAGCTTCATCGAGTAGTAGCAAGTGAGGTTTGATTGATAATGCTCGAGCCAAGGCGATCCTCTGTTTTTGGCCTCCACTTAAAGCCATTCCTTTCGGTCCCAACAGGGTGTCAAAGCCTTGGGGAAGTCCCATAATAAAGTCCCAAATACCAGCCTCCTCGCAGATAGTTCTGAGCCTTTTTTCGGAGAGAGGCTTTTTCGAGAACCAAATATTGTAAGTGATCGTCCCAGAAAAGATTACTGCTTCTTGGGGTACATATGCGACCCGATCCGAATTAAAATCGCAAATCACAATTCCTGAAGAGGGAGTATAGAAGCCTAAAAGTACTTTGAGTATCGTGGACTTGCCAGACCCACTACTTCCGACAACCCCAATATATTCACCGGGATTGATGTTGATACTGAAGTTCTCAAGTATGTTTTATTGATTCGATGGGTAGTGGAAACTAACATTTTTGAAGCACACTCCTCCTGGTTTTTCATCAACCTGCTCCTCTACTTCTATAAGTCTATCAGGCACTACCCTCATGGATTATTGGTTGTTGTTGATTGGTTCGGACTTAAAGTTAACGAATTCGGTGACTCTTTAAATGCTTGCTGCTGCTGTACTAAATTTAATGGCTGACTTGGACAGTACCTCAGCAGTCACGCTCAATGTGTAAGTATAGAGAAGGAAACTCGTGACCTTTTGGAGAGAATCTTCAGTGTTTTCCATGATGAGAAAGCCAAAGCAAATAGCGACAAAGCTACCGAAATTGATAATAAAACTGGATAGGGCTACGAGAAGGGCAGCTACATATGATTTCTTAACAAGAACTTCGTAGACTTTGTAAATTTTGTGGCTGAAAACATTGGCTTAGTAAGCTTCGGAAGAAAAGGTCTTGCATAGGATGATACCTCGAAATGTTTAAATGGCGAAGCTCACGCACTTTGCTAGTAAGGAGTTTCCCTGCTTTGAATAGGATTTGGATATCTTGTTCAGCTTGATATTTACGTAGATGTATAATGGAAGAGTTGCTGTAATATAATCGATAAAATGTTTTAATAGACTGAAAAGTATATAGATATATATACAATTATAAATCCGAAAAAATTAATAATCGATAATCGATTAGAAAAAAAATAGTTAGTTTGTGAGTATTTCGGGTTACATAAAAAGATGAGAGCGAGTTTCCAGTTGAGCGAGAGCAGCAACGTTGAAATAGTGATAAATTTTGTAAAATGCTTGATGACTGTGAATATCGATTTTGTGAATGTCTTCTTTACATTCGGGATATCCGTATTAATCAAGTTTAAGAGCGTTCCCACCTTTTTTTCCTCGTAGAAAGCCATGTTGTTATGCAAGAAGGATCTAAAGCAGTACGAACAAAGTCTGATGGAGACCAACTCGGCTGTGATGTCAGAGAAATACTTTTTTATGAAGAACAGGATAGTGTTGAGCAGAATGAGGGCGATGAGGGTAAACAGTTCCTAGTGGGTGGGAGAGTAGAAGAGACGGGAGAAACGGTAAGGGATGTAGCCATCGAGCGCGGCAGTCGAGGTGACTATGAGTGCTGTGAAGACAATGAGCCAAATGTATTGGCTGATGATCGAGAAGATTTGCCTGTAGGAGGCCCGTACTCCCTATTTTTTCGATTTCGGAGCAATTAAATTGATTGTTTAGAGTTAGGTTGTTCGGAACTATTGAGACATTTTTCTCACTATTTGAATAATTTGTTGGGTTCAGACCTTTAAAAAAAAAACGATACAATTTACAAGCGGAAAAATATATATATACAAAAAATATTCCAATTATATGTTTTTCTTAGCCAAAGAAATGTTTACTAACAAAAACAATCAGAAGTACAAATATTTAATAAAAGAGTGAATGAATAATCAACTTATTAAAAATATGTGCAACAAAAAAAATGATAAAAAATGACATTTAATATTTTTGTTTTTAATATAGTTAACAATTAAGAAAACGCATCGAAAAAAACGAATGTCCATAAAGAAATAATTGATAAAATTATGGAGCTTGATTTATTTTTTAGAAAACTCTTTAATAATTTATATTATTTAATAGAATTAATTTATATATATATAGATATTATAGTTTGAGGGGCTCAAATATATATATTATTGGAAAATGTATTTTTTATCGAAATTTTCGAAACTAAAAATATAAAGAAACTGCACTTTAGAAAAATAATTCAATGTAAATCCTCCATTAAATTATCTAATGCAAAATCAATCATAATCTTTCCCCAGAATCGGCTGCTTGTGAACAGTTCGCTTCCATTCAAGTTCTAGTTTTCCCATTTGTCGATTGCCGAGATGTCACATGCTAAACCATCTTCACTTTTGCTCAAACCATTAGTACCAATAGATTACTTCGCGACATCGAAGTCAAGCAAAGGAGGAGCTTCGAGGATGCTGCTGCCATTAGACTAGGATTTTAAGACTGATTCCACCTTTTCCAGGTTGTTTAGAGGGTCAGGCATGACCTCATAATATTCGTCGATCTCGGAGCTCGTCTGTTTGATTTCGACCCCATTGAAGAGTAACAGTTTCCCCAATCCATCTCTATTGTACTTGGCATCTTTCTCGATGTCTTCCCGATCCGAATCGATTCCGAGACTCATCTTATCGATATTATTCTTGCTGGCTATGATATTGATATTACATCGTGAGTCTTCTTCATTTGAGTCAAAATCTTATTCCGATGTATTTTAGTTAGGTTTTTGTGAATGTTCTGACTTCGAGTCTTCTGATCTACTGTTTTCTGGGCCTGGGAAGAAGGAGTACATATCACTTTCATTCTTTTTGCGGGGATCTTCGCCTCCCAACAATCTGGAATATTGACGATGTTTGGATCGGTATACTGTGTTTATAAAGACCTTCCACTCTTCAGGTAATCCTCCGGCAGTTTCAATCCTTTCTTTGTCTGCTTTTCGACTATTTCGATGTCTTTTCAATATTGCTTTGGTTATCAAAAATAGTTGATTTAGGTAGACAGGTTTTATTTTCTTTGTGGCTGCTTCTTGGAACTCGGAGAGTATGAACTTGGCGAGACTCTGTCTAAAGTCTATGAGGTAGTCTGCGCGTTCCGAACGCACTGATGCTAACAAAATCCCCTTGACCGCATTATGAATCAAGTTGTTATTCGGGTGATTTTTCAGCATATCCAAGCACGAATCGACAAGGCCTGGATCGACCAACTGGACACAGAAAGAATCTCGCAAATTGAGGATCATTTTAACGAGGTTAAGCCAACTGTATTTTGCGGTGCTGGAGAACACAGAGTTTTTAAAGATGATATTTTATGAAGTTTTGGCAGCCCTAACAAATTCATTCAATAAATGTTATTCTATTTATTCTATTTTGATCGTAGTGTCTTAGCTCATCTTCCGCAACGCCGCGGCCTTGTTCTTTTTGTTCTTCTCAATACAGTAGAAGCCCAGCAGTCGAGAAATGGCCTCGACAGCCTCGACGATTATGTCTGGCTCTTTGGAGTGGAACTCAATCAACTTGGAAAGCAGTTTAATGTTGTGGGGGTTGATTAGCTTCACAACGATAGGCATATATTTTGGACCATCGTATCTCTCTTGGGACTTTTCGATCAGATCATCTACAACTCCGATCAGATTCTGAAGCTTGTTTTCAGCATCGAGAAGGGGGTAAGAGTCTGTTGCGAGAGTGTTGAACAGTGATTGGACCAGGAAATGCTTGACTTACATGAGATTGGGAATATCCTCAGACTCGACGGAGAGTAATTTGGAAATTATTTAGACCATGCATCGGCTGTAGGTGTGTTAAAAAAGCTGTGCTGTTATGACCGGGTGAGTCCTTATAAATTAGTACATCTATATCATATTTTAAAAGAAGAAGTGTTAAGTTTATAATTTTTTATTAAATAGTACCTCTGGTCCTTTCTGGTATTGCAGTTGCGATACGATTTTGAGCAAGTAGCCAACAGAGGTCTCATTCAGATGCATTTGGCCAGTTTAAGTTTTCTCACCCGAAGGATTGAGAGTTGCTTTTAAAAGGTATTCGAACATTGAACTGCAATCCGAATTGTTTGTAGAGTCTGCTGTTCCGTTTTCTTGCAAACTGTTAGATTCGTCGCTGCTAACCACCACCTCATCATCCTATTGAATCGGACGCTGATGCCGAAATAGTCTGGAATAGAATTACTAAGTTTGACAGCACAAGATCTCGACTGCCAAAAACGGATAAGTGATGGGTGTGTCAGGACTGGGTCTGATAGCGTAGTCCACTAATTCTTATTGAAATCTGGGGTTTTAAATGAGTCTGAGAAGAGGTTTAAGAGAAACAGAAATATGAATAATAATTATTTTTTGAAATTCTTCGTTTAATTTTTTCTCTCCTATTATTGTTTACATTGTGCTGAATTATTCAGTTGCCATTTTAATTTATGAAATGACATTCTCTATTTGCAGCAGTTGGCATGCTCGGAAATTTTAATCAGCGAACAAATTGCGGAAGTTCACTTTTGACTATTCTTGATTTTATTGTCCTCCGAATCTAAACAAAAAGGAATGAAGAGAATAAATGAAATATAGAAGAAGAGTATGGTTTCTAGTCAGACAGATGTTATTTTTAATTACCCAAAAAACATTGTTTTGAAATATTTTGGTGTTTCTTATTGTTTATTTTATTTTATGTAATTATATATATATATATATTTATCGATAATTTGTTTAACTATTATTTTTTTAATCCTAATGATAGTTTTTTTTTATTGCTTTTAGAGATTATTTTTGTGAAAAATATTTTATTTTATTTTACAGAATTGCTAAAATTTTAATTTGGGTTTTCTGTTATTTTTTTTCAAATAATTTTAAAAAAGTCAATAAACACTCTTCAGATAGATATCTGCTATTTACTTTTTCTATTTCTTTTCAAAAATATCAAAATTTATTAGACATCAGAAATTCGATATATATATAACAATATAACTTTTTCAAAATTGGAACTTCCATAAAAATTGGGGATTCGTTCTTGATCTCGAAAATATTTTTTAGATTAATTTTTTGTCTTCCCATGAGATTGAGTCACTTCAATATATATTATATTCAATTGGAATATAAATATATGCCTTTTTTTAAAATAAGGATAAATATGTAGATAGATTGAATAAAAGTGTAGGTGTACGTACATAAATATTCCAATTTTTAAGAAAATCTTAACAAGTTTTTAATCAATTTCGAAAAGATCATTAATCATCTGCCCATGCTTCAGCACCTAACACTTAACCTCCATCGTCATTGTCTGCCTGACTTTCAATCCTTTTGTACTCTGGTTTGGCGAACCTTTCCCACTCTGTAAAGTCTGGGTGGTCATTTTTCTCCGCTCTGATTTGGTAAGCATCTCTGTGTTCGTAGGCAACGAGTTTATTGAGATTGGTCAAAATGTTGAAAAACACTCCGCATTAAGTTCGGTGAGCTAAAAAGTGACTCAACCCGAATTGAATGCCGTCTTGTGGTTTCATTAAGTCCTCCCTATACAAAAATATCAATCATTACATTAAAATAAACAAACAAGGCATTACATTTGGCAGATAAGGTTAGAAAAGTTTATACTCGTGTCAGTATTCAAATATACGAGTCTCTGACCTTGTTCTTCAAAGAAATACTCCAGTTCGTAACCAGTGATGATTCCGTTGGCGTCGAGGTCGATAATTTTGAACCAGTACTGGATGCTCGTATCCGTGGTTTTGTCCTATTCGTTCAATAAAAACCACACAAAATCCCCAAGTGTCATTTTGTCTCCGCCGTCTTGAAACTTGTAAGCGACTTGTAAGAATATTCTCTCGACCACTTTTCGTGATAGTGCGTAGCCAGAAAATTTCGAGAACTCCTCTTTCGTCAAGAAGAAATCGTGGTCCGTGTCGAGTTCCCAGAAGCGGATGTAAAAGACGTAAAAGTCCTCGTAACTGAAGAAGTCCCGGTTCTTGTTGATGTCGCACTCGGCCTCGATGTCGAAGAGACTCTTCGTTATTTTGGCCTTTTTGTACTCCCTGAAGCTGAGTTTGCCGTCCAGCTTCACGTCTGCTCTGTACATAATCCGGTTGATCACGCAGATGGAGTACCAGTCCTGGAATTACGGCGACTCCTTGAGGAACTCGAGTCCCTGGTGCGAGTTCAGAATCTCTTTGAGCAGGATTTTAAAGTCATCAAAAACCACGACTGAAGTCTTGTCGGTCGCCTTGAGGAGGGTGAAGGCCCTTTTCTCGATGTCCTTGGCCTCCAGCTCGTTCTTCCAGTATTTGGTGAACTCCATTTTGGTGATTTTATCCTTCTCTGTTTTCTTGAGCTTGTTGAAGAGAGGCAGACTGAAGTACCGCGGAAGTCCGAGCACTTCCGTGACCAAGTCCTTGGCCTCGTTGTGGGTGAGTTAACCTTTTTCTCCGAATATGGTAGCGATGGAGCTCTACAATTTAAAAAAATTAAAATGATTATGGGTAAAGAAAAGGTAGGAAGAAGAAAGGGTCGGAGTGTAACTCCCTTCAACTTCGTATTTTATGCGTATACTATTTATGTGAATATTATGGATGTGTACTCGGTAGTTTGTCTCTGCAAGGGAGTCCACGGGTCGGCCTCCGTTGAGGAAAAATGGAGGGATTATTTCGGCATCGACCGTAGTTCTGACGCTTTTCCCGACAAATACAGACCTCGTCATCGCCTGGTTCGTTAACGTTTCGCTGAACTTTTTGCCAGGTTTGTCTGACTCGACTCAACTAAGTGAAGAACATGTTTTTATTTGGTTGCATTTTCCAAAGGAACTGCATGCTTTACCTTGGGTTTAGTGCGGCATTCTCGGAGGAGTGAGCGTCATCATCATGGCACTGTTGTTGAGACTGATGGAGTTGGAGCTGGAGTGGAGCGGGGCTCGGTGGTGCGAGAAGAGGGGGTTGGGATAACTATAAATGCATAGAGAAGATGGTGAAAGGAGTTGGGTACTCTGTGGGCTTGAGGGTGCCGTTTTGTGCCTGGACGAGGAGGTCATTGACGAGTTCCCGATTGGAGTAGAGCCATTTGACGAACAATGCCTAAAGATCGGAATGAACAAAACTTCAAGTTGTTTGAGTAAAAATAATGGGTTTGTACGTCCAACTTGTTTTTGGCCAGCGAATATCTGATTGTTCCTACATAAGTGGGCCCACTGAGATTGCTATAGTTTTTCAAAAGATCTTGCATTTATATATTGTTAGCTCTTGTAAATTTGGTAATTGAGCGATCGATATTTTTTTTTTAATGTTTCAAATATTATATAAAATATTTTTATAATTATATAGACCATACTATACTAATATTCAATGTGTCCTATATCAAAAAATAATAACTCGCCTCGTAATTTATATAAACAAGTGAATATCGATAGAAGTCGTTGAAGAGGCCTTTTATTATGACATAACGATTTGAGTGATAATTATTTATGGTTTCTACAACAATATCTTATTGCTCGATATTCACTTAAAAAATGGACAAACATTGGATATTATAATTTATTGAATGAACCTATATTTTAGGAAATAATTATTTCTACTAATATGGATTGCTTGGCTATCTCGCTCCCAATAGTCTGTTGTCAATGTCATCCAAATGTCATCCTCCACCGAGATCTATTCCGAGCCCATCGAATATTTTAACAATTCCTCCCCTCCTCAATGTGTAGGCTCTCAATTAATTTGCACAATCCAGACACCCCTCATCAACCAGTTCTCAATTCCCTATTTCGTTTTTATTTAAATATACCAGTATACCGGATCCATTGAGTTTTGGGCTCTTACGGATCAAGGCATTGGACTTTTCTACTTGACTTCGCAGCTCACTCTTAACTATTCTGGCATCATTCTTTTCTATAATTCATCAGCAAACAATACCAAACCTGTTATCCTCTATAATATATCGGCGACAGCCATGACATTCGATGTGGTCGTCCCCACATATATCAATCTGACTCTCAACACCAGTTTACTATGTAGCGTGGATTTCATATTTGAAAATTCAAGCCTCAATAGTGATATTCAAAATTGTCCTTCACCATAGATATCATTTATTGGAACGAATAGCACTAATTATACTTTTATCTACAACTGTCCTAACGGAAGCTACTTTGCATCATGGTCCATGGCTTTATGTGGCTCCCAGTTCTAACAATCCCCCTTATTGGTGCTCACCTCGACCATATTGGACAACTCTATACTCGGGATTCAAAACGAGATGGTCATCAATTCAAGTGCCATTAATCCATTAATATTGCTTCAAGACAACCAAAGTCAGTTGTCTTGGTCTATTGTAATGAGCAACGGAGGGGAGGCATACGCCTGTAATCTCACAATAAGCATTGGCTGTTGGGTCATCAACTAAGTGAGCGGAGAAGTACAAGAAATTGCGAGCTTCCTCTCCGAACTTTACCTGCCTTCAGTAGTGTTTCGAACTGGGAAATACATTTATCTCTTGGAAAACCAAGAGTATTTGAAGAACTACACGGCCACAGGATCAGGGTCTATCTACGTCACCAGCGATTACATCTATATGCAGAACCCCGCCCAGAGCTCACTCATCATCTACAACAAACAAACGGGGCAGGTGGCTCTCGAGTACAGCCCCATCGAGGGGGAGATCTACGTCCTGGCCAACAACGTCATCATCCTCTCTTCGCTCAACTCCAATAACCTTACTCTCTATACATTCGTAGGAGCAATGATGGTTATCAGTGCCTCCCAGAATAACAACTTCACGGGCATGATTTCGCCAATACAGTTCAACATGACCTTCAGCCAACAGCAGCCAGACATTCAGTACGAGCTGTACTTTACGCCCTTGGAGAACATGCTCTTCAACATCATTAACACCTGCAACTCCAGCTACAGCTCGAACAACAGTATCTTTATCACTGACATCACCTCCTGCGTCTCCATAATTGGTCCTGTCCTGTCAGCCTTTATTGGCGCTGCCCCATCAGATTCATTCGTGTACCAGCTAATACAGGGGGAGTCCATCCCCTTCAACACCAACATCGCTGCGTCAATCATCTCGTTTAACTAAATATCGGGGTACCACACTAACACCTTCTCCTACTTCGTCGAGGAAGAGACTGCCTTGGTCTTGGTATTGACCGACATTACCACTGGCAATTCTTACTTTGTCAGTTATTATCAGATCTGTGGATTCGATACCATAGACTCGACCCTATTTTTTCGAGGCCTCTACTTCATAACGTCGAACAACACAATCTGCAAATGCGACCCATTGTTCCAAAGCTGCGCTGTTTATTGGCAGTCGAATAACAGCATCAGTCTTTTCAAAGTCAATTCCTAGCTAGTCATATACATTGACAACCCTATTTCTCCTTAAATATACATTTAGACTGGCTTCGGCTTTGTCCCATTCACCTTCGTCATCACTTCTGGAGTGCCGCAGCCACTCTGGAACATAAGCGTCGGACATTTGAACAACGGTCGTGTTGTCTTCCAAGCTCCCAACAACACAATTGTTGTATTTAGGGCGAACTTAACCAACTTGACCTCACCCACATTTCAAATGGCTTATTGGTTTGTTGTCGATTGCGTCTCGACTACCGTGAACATATCATTTCTACTAAAGACTGACGGCTCTGACCTGATTGCGTCTTGTCCAGGACAAGGGTATCTGGCACAGTATTTGCTCAACAACACCTTCTCCTTCCTTGCTCGCTACGTCCCAATCTATCAATTTATGGTAATGAACTCAGCTCTCATCGGTACTTATAACTACTACATTGTCCAGGCTACGCTCAACAGCAACCTGTTTCCTTATACACGTGGGTCGAACTATTGGATCGTTATGAAGTACGAATCTTTCACCGCCTCGGCCATGAGACAAATTATCACTTCTCCAAACGTTCTCATCGGTTCCCAGCAGCTGGACTGTATTGTATACCAAATTGTTTCGTCGAACTTCACCATGCAGTTCCTAGACGACTCAATCTTTATGGAGGTGACGTTGGTCACAAACAACTTAGTCTCGCTTTACCAGAACTACAGCATTGCCATTGGCTTCAGTTCGGTTTACAACTTCAACTTCATTACCTAAGGAAACATCACTTTCAACTTGAGTCGAGCCTTTTTAGCCTACCGACCCCAAAAACCATTGGTTATGCAGCTGTTTAAGATGAACAATAATTCTGGGGATGATGCTTTTAACGATCAATACGAAGGGAAGCTCTTGTTCAATGTGTCCGACATTTCCGGAGTGATCGAAGACTGTGAGGTATCAGTGATCGACATGGACTAGAACTCTCAGGAACAGTTCGACAGGCCGATCATCATCGACCTAGTGGAGCCAACGAAATATCTGGGCAGGATCAACGACACCTTCACCTCGCTGATTTCTCTGGACCAGAACTTCTATCCGTTTAACCAGGCCGAATATCTCAATTTCAGCAATCTAATGATCGGAGTGACTAACACTTATCTCTACTTCTTCGAGAAGGAGTCTCTGACTAGTTCGAACGAGACAATCGAGTTCACCATCCTCAATAAAACGCTGCTGACCAACATTTACCCGAACCCAATCAACATCACTCTCGAGTTATGCGAAGTCATGCTCTTCAACGTGAGTAATAGCACCAACTTCAACATCATCATCAGCTGCAGTCCTTCTCGTTTGCTCACTGTCCAGGATCCCTTTGTCCTGGTGTCGGTGCAGTATAGTCGAAACGTTTCATTCTCGTTCGTCAGCTCGCCGATTAACATGCCTGCCCTGTTTCTGAACATGGCAGTGGTTCCTTCCAACGAATCGGCCGTCCCTTCGATCATATTTGGTACTGTTCCCGTTGCCGAGAATTCAGTCTCCTCGAGTTTCAAGGGTTGTACTGACCAAGACTCTTGCATCAATTTTCTGAATCACAACAACCAATCGACCTATGTTTTAATTGATTATGATCTCCAATATATGAGTATTTCCGAGCTCGTTTTGGTGAGTCTGGATCTTAACAATGTTAATATTTGGTTTAGTCCGAGTATTGCAAACGAGAACCTGAGTCCTAACGTTTCGATTCCTGTTTCCGAATTATAAAGCTTGACTGGCACTAACTCTTACTATTTTATCAAGCTTGTAAATGTTACATTCTTTCCTAGTAATACGATACTCGTGTTGATTGTAGGTGGAGGTACCACTTATCACCAAATCAGCATCAATGTCCAACTATCGCTACTAAATTACACGATTACCTTAGTGTACAACTACTTCAAATACTATTAATGCAACTATGATAATCAGTTCAATCCACAATTTACTTTCAACAATGTTACTGGAAATATTCTCCATATGGTGGTAATGTGCGGCTAGCAGCAAAGCACCCTCGACTTTCAGTAATACTATCTCAATTCAGAGGTGCCAACCATCTATACCTCCTATCTTCAAATATTTATGCCCCAGTTTACGACCTCAAACTGGTCATATCCCATTAGAGTGGTCCAACTTGATGATATAGGCAGAAGCAATCTATTTTGTTTATATTCCCTGCTAAGTAAAAGTTGGAATAAGATTATCTATCAACAAATCGGTGGAATTTTGAAAGATAACAATTTGTTTACAAACATGGGTTTGCAAGTGATGGTCGAGCCATAGTTCGGGTACCTGATTCCGCCCATCTATAACATTAACCTTTCCAACAGCTACACTAGCCTCACCTTCAATGTGACCTCCGTTGTCTACAAACCTACTGAAAAGTTTAATATTTCAGGAGCCCCCTATATAATATTCTTTGTTTTATGGAACTTGATTTGCCTCAGTTTCCTCATCTATCATCTAATTCGTCGCTGTTGCAAAGTCAGTCGAATCTCGCTCTCCAACGGTTCCATAATTAGTAACTAATTAAAATAGTATTACCAGCGTTTCCAAAACTAGCGCAAAGCCACGGGGACGGGTGTCAACGATGCCTAATCTTGCAAATAGGATTAAGATCGAATCAAAGACATATCTTACCGACCTTCTGGCATATCAGTCTTTGAAATTGAGAGAAGTCAATGATAAAAAAAAATATGTGCATAATTAGCAAGTAGAAATTTAATTTATTGAGCTGGGTGTATTTACAAATAATATTTTGATAAATTTCCTATTTATAAATATTTTACTCGATTTATTCATGTCAATAACGATGTAACGAGTCAAGGATGCAATCCAAGTCTTACAAAAGAATATTGCCGACTTCCGAAGTCAAGGCATGTTAGGAAAGTATTCCAAAGCCATTGCATCGGCTTCAGAGCTGTTTCTCCAGATTGACCAGTACATTTTTTACACATACATTATTTATTTCAATAATTCAAATCACAAAACAATATTGTCCCAAGAATTTCAGTTACAGCCTCAGCAAACATCCAAAAATCTCTCAAGTAAATCAGAGTCGTCATTGAAAAATAACTTGCAGCCCTCAATCAAATTAACGTTTCCTTTTTCGTTGACTAGCTTAAATAAGCAAAATCAGAAGTTTACCAACAACCCGCCCAGAAGATTCTTTAATCACCGATCAAACAGGCAATCAATACCAACTTTCAAAATCGAAAAGACGTGGAGGTGTCTGGAGTGAGTAAGTGGGGCTCCATGAAGGATAGCCAACTCTCTCGTAGTACACTCCTCAGCCAACAATCAAAGGTGCATGTCCAGTTGAAGTAAGAGACACTTCGACGAATCGATCAACTCACACTCGTCAATCCAGCCTTGTTGAATAGTTAATAATAGTATAGCTTTTAAAAATTGCATGGAAGTGAGTCACTGAGAGAGATAATTGAATAAAAAGTGGCGACACCGTTTCTAATGCCTCAATTCTATAAGAAACTTAACTACCGCACAATACTCATCTATGGGAATGATAGCGAACTTTTGCACAAAGTTTATATCGCAATAGCTGGGAAATCCAAATGCATCGGAATCCATTTTCCTGAATCTATGTTTTAGGGCGACTAGGGCGAAGAATCATAAAGACAGATTATGGATATCCTGGATAACAAGCCAAACTTGATTGCCTTGATCAGTTATTGCTAGCTTTTGTCTCCTTAGAACCAGAGAAGGTTAGCCAATATCGTAGGCAGACTCAACTCAAATACCGGGGTAAAGAGTTTGCTCGTCCTTGCTAGCCAGGCGCCCTGGACCATGGATCGAGAGCTTACTAATAATATAAGATTGCAACTTCGAGTGTCGAAAAAGAAAACAGTCTCGAAGTGGTCAGCTATGTAAAGCCCAGAAGATTAATACTAGAAAATACACGAGTATATCTGAATTAATGCAATAGGAACTTATGGTTTGTATCCTTTTTTTTAAATTTACTTCGAATTGCAAAGAATGAGTTTCAATAATAATAACATTTACAATACTTTTTATTATTCTTAGGTTTTAATAATAAATATTAAGCGGATCATTAGATAAAAACTAATTTACATAACAATTTTTGAGAAACATCTCTACACATAACAACTGTAAGTGGATGATAATAATAAAAATATAATGAAAAAGGAAACTATTTGCCCTTGAAAATAAGTTAATTAAGCATAAACAATGATTTTTTAAAATACTTTACGGTAATAGGGTCGCTTTTTAAGGGTTGTTTCAGTTTGTATGAAAATATATATTGGGATTCATTCGAAAAAGCTATTTTAATAATAGGGATGGTTAACTTTTTTATTTTTGTGATTTTAGATGAAATGATATTTCTTCTATTAATGATATTTTACTACAATCCTGCACGACAATCGGTTTAATAAAATATATATAATAGATAACTAAATATCGTAAATATATTAATCTATAATATACTTTTTATGATTTCTTATATTTTTTTTATACATATAACTAAACAAAAAAGAGAGAGTGAAATTGTCATATTTGTAATTAGTGAGTGTTAAAGCTTTTTACTTGATCATGAACTTCGGACTGAGTTTTTATTCAAAATTTACTAATGATCAATGAATTTTACAAAAAAATATATTGCTAAAATAATATTTCGATAATTTATAGAGATAATTTATATTCTAATTGAGTAATGTTAAAAATATTTCGACATACCATACTATATATATATATATATATATTACTATTTTACATCAAATTCTATAGTTTCCTATAGAAGTAAATCCAAAAACATATTTATATTTTAGAACAATAATAATTTTTTGTGACGAGATTAACAACACCCGCAATGAAAAACGCGATCAGTAAAATAACTGAACATCTTGATGTCTATCCAGCCAATCCGAGGTGGACCACCCACAAGACTAAATCGTATTCAACATTAAAGAGTCTTTTCGTTACGCTTCTAATTGTCAGTAGTTCAATCTATATGAAGTGGGGATACATTAGGCATCTCTGGGTAGGTATTGACGAACTCATGGTATCTAAATCAACTCGTTCCTCTGTGGGCTACACCATCGATCAGCTTATTTTCGGACTGTAGTTTCAATTCCGGGATAATTACCCGTTAAATGGGACATTCGATCCTGCAATCAATTTGATGACATACTACGCAAAATCCGACAGTCTATAACCTATTAATAAAAACATAACCAGATTGGCATCCTGCCCTTCTTTTTATCCTAGTCAAGTCAAGTTATGCTTATCTGTATAAAACCTCGATTATTCTCTTAGTTCCCCTTTTCCTCGATTTCGCATTGACAGCAACTATTAGCACTCAGTTAAAATGATTACATGGTTCTAAGACGTTAATACTTCAACAATTCAAGCAGGGAAACATGGTGATCTTATTAGTTGGTTTATAAACACAGCTGCTGCTGACTTTTGCATGTATATGTATCGTTTACAGATAGTATAAGTCGTCCTTTACGATAGTTTATTAATCAATCAAAGCCCTCAAATTTTGAATGGTGTTTCTCCTCTGTATCCAAAGTCCGTGTCAGTGTGCTTCCCAACTATCACCTTTTATGAGGACCGAACTGTGTGGGGGACGACTTCTGTAAACTCCTTGATCTTTGTAAGATACGATTTTCCATCCATAGTCGGAGCTGTGGTATCGCAAATCCAACTCTTCACCTTGGTTTTTACTGTTGGATTAATAAGTCTGAACCTATTTAACTCGAGACTCCTCACTATTAAAAGCCTTTATTCGAACACTGTACTCAACGAAATAAAAATAAGCACAATCTTTACCATGAAATACGTATTGTGGCTTTTATTGGCCAAATTCTTTAGACTAAAAGACTCGCTCAATAAAAATAACCTGTTTCGCCAGCAACGCGTCTTCAACACAATGTTGTGCGCCTATAAAAATCTCCTATCAGTCGAAAATATTCTTTTTCGGATCAAGAATATTAAGAGAATTAAAGATGCTTGCACATTTCGAGTTCTAAAATTTGATTACGAGAAGGATTCAACGAAACAGATCATTCTCAAATCTTAGTCATATAAAAATAATAAGAAATTCTTCAAATTTAGGACGGAGGCAGCTAACTGGAAAATCCTTGAATTTTTTGCACACTTCGATTTCAACCCATCCGCAATAGAGTTCCATTCTAAAGATAAAGATCGGACGTCTTGTACGAGTTTGTTCTTCACGATGTTGGGTATCGTTGTAATGATTGTATTTTCCATTAAACTTGATATGTTAAACCTGCAGGACCAGAATTCCTTTTCTACAAAACTTCTTCCCAATAATCATATCAAAGGTTCTACTATTCTGCTCAAGTTCTATCCTATTGGACCTTCTTACACTTAAGCGACGAGAATTAGATCGAAAATCGAGGTAAATTACTTTCAAGCTTCCTTTGATTATATTAACCAAGTGGGACAAGTTGTTCCGAATTTGAAGCCCACTGTTCTCCAAGAATAAGATTGTCAAAACATCACCAATGATATTCCTAGTACCGTCAGCCAAGCAAACTATTGCATCGCGAACTGGATGATGGCATCAAGCCCTGAAGTTACTTTAAGAATTCGAATCAACCGAATCGCCCCTGGATATGCAAACACCGTGTGGATCATTTTTAATGGATACAAGTATCAAAACTCTACAGACCCCAACGGTAAATTTGTAGCTTATAAGGTTCCGACGAGTGTAATCACAGGAATGAAACAATATTTTATTGTAAAACCCACTAAATCCTTTAACGGCGAGGTGGAGTCTGCCATTGACGCCTACGTTAGACCCCATCTAAATTCACAATAAATATAGATATACTACATTGTGACAAATTAAATAATTATTTCAACTCTCTATCAACCGACAATCTGGGACTTCTTCACTAACACCTTCAATATATACATGATTATATTCGTCTTTCTTTCGCAATACATCACGAGGCCATTGAACTCGAAATTCGCACTCAATGCCGTGGTGCAGAAATTTCGTGACCCTGACGACGACTCAGTAGCAGAGTTGGATTACATAGTTTTGCTAAAATAGCTGCGAACGATGTAATAGCAATTTATGAGAGATGGAAGAGACCAGGAGTACTCAAAGGAGCCTCTAAAATATAGACTCATTCATCACGATACTTATAAGGATGTTGAAAAGAAGAGAATCTAAATCAGAGCAAATTCTTTTGTGGCTGACAAAAATATTAATACTCGTACAAACGTTTGAGAGCTATTACTTGAGTTATATTTTTCCAGAAGAGACTTTAATTTTGTTTAATATTGGAGAAACATTAAGATTAGATGAGCAAAATTGATAAATTATTTTTCATTTTTTTTATATATTTAAAAACTATTACTATGTTGCACTCTAATCTATTAAAATTTGAAAACAAAAATAGTATCAAGCAAATAATAAATAAAAATCCAATAATTTTGAATGTACAAATAATATCTCGCAGCCACTTTGAATGAAAGGACTTAACTAAAGGAGTTCACTTTACCCCATCCTCATTAAAAGAAAAATAGGGACCTCATCCCCAACATCCCCAGGATCATTCCTACGAATTCCAGTATCTTCTCAATTTAAAATAATGTCGAGAGAAGACAAATACAGATCAACGATCTCGTTGGGGTGAAAAGGTTTATCTTCCACTACAAAGTAGAACCCATTTGTGTTCACATCGCAGATGTCGCCCAATAACCCACTGGCTCCCCCGCTGCCACAATCGCGTATTTCTTGATAGACGATAAGCAACTCTATTTTGTGGATTTGAACACGAGTCGATCCTAAATACAGTCAATTAATTTAGGCGATGCAGATCGAGTCTTCGCGATGTATTTGGGCTACAACTCACCTTCAGAGTTTGTTCTTAAAATTATGTATTCCGAAGTCGGGGGGAGAATCTCGATCTGTCAACAAAACTCATAAACCTGGAAATAAAAATGGATATTGCCAAATCTCAAAAAATTATTCGATCCCGAAGATAAATTTATCGAGGCCGGAGTGCTGGTTAATAATGTGTTGGGCTACGGAATCCTCAAAGGGTAGCGCTTAGTGCTCATTGATTTGGCGACAGGAGCAAAGATCCGCCACAATCCCATCGAGGCAAAACCAGGAACGAAGGTGAGGATCGGGCCTCGAGTGTAAGACATCCAGAGCAGAGGTTGCGTCACCTTTGTTCTAGGCCTCTTCAGGAACTAATCAACATTGGTGAACATCGTAAAGGTGCAGTTTCTACAGCCCAAATAAATAGAGTCGGACAAATGTATTTACATTGACCAGTTTATCAAAGGAACCATCTGTGAAGAAGCGACCGTCCAGGATTTGTTAACGATATGCATCGGGGAAAAGGACGAGTTCGTGGAAGATATTATCTTCACCAAATAAGGGTTGGTGGTCAGTTATAAATTTAGGTACTTTGCCTTTGTTGCAGCCAAGTTCTTCAAATTTTCCCAGATGGTCTCGCCTTCGGAGGTCGAACTCCTTGGATCCTAGCTTCAATATAACAAAAAACAAGATTAGTATTACCAAGGAGAATAGAAAATGTGCAGCAGGTTCCTCATGCCTGACCGATTTCCGAAGCATATGCATCCGCCTCTGATGAATTTAGAAAGTCTAACTGCGAAAGGCCTGAGTGACCTTATTAAATAGAAAATGGCTGACTGGGAAAAGCAATATGAGTATATTGGCATGGCGTCTCTCGCGAATGACTCGGCAATCTGGGTCGTCAGGCAGTAAGGACTGGGTCTTTTGATGCCGATAACAGAAGTTGAATATTACTACTATATCAACTTTGTGCAGCGAGTGCATATGGAATAGCCTCCCTGCATCTCGAGAGATGAAAGCATTGTGGAGACCTTCGAAGGCATGACGTTTTCAGAAAAATAAAATCGATAGTCTGTTGAACTCGCCGTGATGTCGCCGCAGAGATTCTTGGAGCAAACCTTATTCAGAAATCCTGATGACACTAGCGCTGAGCTCAATACTCTGTATTCGAATACATTAAAACTTGTGAGGGATCTTGCTTCAAAAGCATATTTTCCAAAGATTGAAAGGAATCATATCAACGATTCGCCCTCTTACATCAGTAAAAATGTCGTCGGAGCAATGTGCAGAACGCTTCTGAAACGAACGACCCAGATTTTATGCAAGACTTATTCCGCTTCCCAAGAAGATGTCACCTTCAACGATAAAGCAGTTATTGTTGTGATAGCCACTTTGAACTGGCTTGCTCAAAATACCATTTCCTTTTATAAAAATGATAAAAAACATTTTAATAACGACGGTGATCGAGAATTGGGAGTCGACCTCATCTCTGTTTTTCTCAAGGATTCCGCCCAGAAGTACATGAGTTTAAGGAACCACAACACCAATTCCGCCGACACCATGACCCTATTTGGTCTTTTGCTGAAAGGAGCCGTACCGTTCACTGCTAATCTTCCCAAGAAGCAGTTGCCAAACGATTCTCTGTAATGCAAGAATATGTTACTTGATTTAATCGTGACCGAATGTGAAAGTTCCTCGATGGCAAGGCTATATCAGCAATTGACGGAGCTTGTAACTTTAAAATATACTCCAACGACTGATAAGCTTTTGAAGGGGTTGCTAATGATTGGTGAAGAGAAAAAATTCAATCGAAGGGTGCTGGAACTTATGAGCCAAGGATTTTAACCCAATCAAATCAAGTCTCTCTTTAAAGGTATATTTAATGAAAAAAATATATATTTATACTATAATTGTTTGTCTTATTTTTTAGATGATAAATAATACATGAAAGCATCCTTCATCATTTCTACTCTTCGGAAACCACAAACTCTATACCAAAGCACTGTCCCAAACTTAAATGCTCTGTCGCTCATAATTCAGAAAAATATACGGGAAGCTGAAGTGGTTCTGGAATAGAGGTATAAAGCTATCGAAGCCAGCACTATCCAAAGAATCTTAGAGGATCTCAACCAGTGCTCTAATCTTCTGGCAACTTTTCATAGATAGTCCAAAAATATTGAAGGAGAGTTTAGAGGCACTCCTCTCGAGCTCAAAATGTATCTATTGATGCACAAGGCTTATTGTGTGGCGCTTCAAAAATTGTACGTTCCTGAACACAGCAAAGTTCTTTCCCCATAGCATATCCGATGCCTGCTTAGGTATCTGAAGGAGTCCGCCAAATCCTGTCTCGATTCCCATCCTGAGTTCAAGAAAAACCCAATGAGGAAAGAGTAAACCTACACAATTTTGATTCGCGGGCATGAAGTCCTGTTACAAGGAAAGGAAACAATCCGAAGTGAACTTTGCGCCCTTCTCGAATATGCAGTGGAATAAATGATTAGAGCCAGGTCAGCGGACTATGACTATCATAATATACCTAAGATTTTGATTCAAAAGGTTGTCAAAGACATTTAATATTCAGATTCTGAGTGTCTGAAGCTTCTCTGCAAATTCTATGGGGAGTGTGACTTAGAGAAAGAAGTCATTCGGTATATTCCAACAATTAAGGCATACCTTAAAGATGAAGGAAAAGATACGTCACTTTTAAATAATGCTATGCGAGCAAATAAGCTGAAGGAATACCTTATAGACCTAACATCGGAACGTGATAACCAAAGAAGAAGTAAAAATATCAAGTGATATGATCGAAATAAGATCCATACTTTGAAAACACAGGGTGTTAAAATAGTTTTTAAATTAAAATCCCATATTGTAAAAAAATATATAAATGAAATTAATTTATATCGTTGATAGCTGAGTAACTCCTGAAAAATGCTGGATCAGGTGATTATTAATCTGAACGACAAAATAATTTTAATAAGTTATACCTCACCTCATTGATAACAGATATGAGTTACATAATAAATGTCTGATTATAATTATCTAATTTTTTATAGGCTAGCCAAGTTTATTGATCCACTCGATCTAATAAAAAATGAATAAAAACACCTAAACAATCGAAAAGCTACAAGCCGAACTCGACCAGCTGGATGAAAACAATGAGAAGCTCAAGCTTCAAGACTATAAACTTCAAACCAACCTCAAAGAGCTGAAGGAAGCAATGGACAAGAAGATCCGTGGTAACACAAATCCAAACAAGATGGCACCCCAAATGTTGTCTCCTGCTGACGAGGAACGCATCGAGAGGCAGCTGGAAAAATAACTCGAAAATGCTCGTGCCAAGCTCAAGCAATACCAGAATTAGCTGAAGGCAGAAACCAAAAAACTATCTGCCAAGTCCCATAACACTCTCTAGGATCTATTTACCCTCGAAGAGACGGTCAAGCAGAAAGACTTGTAGATCCGACAGCTCAACGAATAGATTAAATAGTTGTCTAGTCTCAAAAGGAAGCAGGAGAAGGTTCTTGAAAACAAGGACAAAGGAGACGATGCAGGTAGGGTCACGAAACTCGCTGACGAAATTCGCTCCCTCAAGGACGTGCTGTCTGGGATGCAGGCGAATTTCACCAAGAAAAAAGAGGGGCTAAGTCGCAAGCAAAAACAGGTCGAAGAGCTCGAGGCGAAATATTTCGCAATCGCCGAAAAGCATGGCGAGAAGCCCATGACATTCGAGCAGTTCAAATAAAAGAAAAGGGATCGGAAGAAAGAAGAGGAACACTCGGTTAAAACAGCCACCAAAAAGCAGTACATGTCAATTCGCTAGATAATAAACAATAAGGACAATTACGACACCCTCGAGCCAACTCAATAGAATTTGATCGAACTTCGCTCCAAAAGAGAGATCGCTGAAAACGCATTAAAAAATGCTCGAAAGAAGCATGAGAAGGAAATTGAGGAGCTTGGGAAGAAACTGGCGTTTCTGCGAGAATAGAATGGGATTTTGGAGAATCGGCTGAAAGAAAAGGAAAAGGAGAAGCAGATCGCTGAACAAAAATACACAGAGTCTTCGAAGAAAAACACCCTGAGAAAGTTAACTCCATTGAAGCCATGACTTGTTGTGGGGTGAAAACTATAAAATTTATATTGTTTCAGTATTAAACATATTATTATGACTTTCTTGAAAAATACATAATTAATTGAAGTAAATCAGTTTCTAATTAGTTTCTGTTCATATACATATTGTATATTCACTTTATTACTATAAGTTTCAAAGGGATACATGTAATTGATTCAATTAACTTATACAATTCTTTGATCTTGATCGATTTTTTATATAAAAACATATAATTTAATATTTTTTACTGCTTTTAAATTCGAATAGAATATATTTAAAAAAAGATGATTTCCATTTTTGATATCATTTAAGGAAACTAAGGAAACCCATGCAGAATTCAGAAACCAATCATTTCAGGAATACTCGCACTGTAGGCTTCTCTCTCGACGACAGCCTCGAATTGTCCACCGACCAAGCCATCGACATGGAAGACGAGGAGGGAGACTTGGAAATCCTCAAGTATTACATCAGTCCACTCCCCGAACTGCGCGAGTTCGACAAAGTCGAGAGCACCAACCTCGAGATAATTGAGAAAAAAGTCATCGCTTTCGCTACTCGCCAACGCAATGAAAATACCACTAAAATGCTCTTCACCTATATGGAGACCCTCAAAACAATGGCCCACGACAAACTTACCAAAAGCGAGTACTCAGCCAGTTCCTACCTCTACATCAAGGCACTCAGTTTCTTGGAACCCGAGGACAAAGACTACCGACTCAAATTTTCTGCAGCTCAAAATCACTTCAGTGAACAAACTCATGAATCTGCTTCTGATTATGCATAAAAATTTAAAGAACAACAGTAGCGGGGGAGGCTCTGAGAATTTTTCCTTAGCGCACAATCGGCTTAACCAGGGATCACACAGTCAAAACAAAATCCAGAAAAAAGGGACAAGGCAGGTACGCACGCAGGAGGTGCAGAGACCCAAAAGAGCAGCGAGACCAACAACAAGAAGAAGAGTGCTTTGGACATCGGATTCGGTTTTATCCAGAGTTACCTGAAGCGGCTAAATTAGAACTTTCCCGAAGAATGCAAAGAACTATGCGTAAAATGTGAGCCGGGAAATGATTGGAGACAAATTATTATTGGGCAGGAAATTTCAGTTCTAAAATGAAGCAAACAAGGCTCTGCATCGACTATTACCGATAAGCCCTAAGGATAGTAGACGCGCGACTTGACATCGGGCTCCATCCGCAGCCGATCACCAGCTGCAAAACGATGCAGAACACCAGCAATTTCAACTCCATCATGCCTCCCGAAGCCGTATTCAAGTTCAAAAGACTAGAGGTCCGCATCCTGTACAAGTTATCCAAGGCTTTCCGGACTGAAGATGACTTCGAACAGTTCGAGTACGAAAAAAGAGTCAAGCAGATTGAAGAGGAAAATAAAGACCTGCAGTCAGAATACAGCCAGAGAATCCGGGAATACGCTGAAAAAAGGAAGTTCAAATCCGTATTATCGGGACTAAATAGTCGGAAGAACATCGAGTGTGAGGTGCTAAGGTTACTTGAAGAGACTAAATGCAACATCATACCCAGCCTATACGACTATTATTCCACAGATCATCGAAAGAAAAAATGACAAATATCTTCATACGTCGATAAATACAAATATAAGCCACGAAAGTGGCACACTTCTCCTACAATATATATCTATGTACATGTATAAAATGTAGTAAAACTAAGTGAAATGATATAAATATCTGTTAAATCTGGAATGAATCATAAATTTTAGAGAATTCGGACCGACTTGAGCTGGTGATGGCTCCTCTCTTCTTGCATCTCTGGCAGTCGGATGGCTCCTTTTATGGATGTTTCCAAACAATCCTCGTTAATCATCGACCTTTCGCTCCTCTCGATCACAAATTTAGAATCATACCGTTTCAGTGATCTTTTTTTGTTTTTGTCCCCTCTAGCCATCAAGTCTTCCACGGCCTACATCTTACGCAAAGGATAAGAAGTGCTATAAAACTCATCGAACTCATCTTTAGCCTCCTAATAAGTCAGGCGTTCCAAGTGATACGACTCATGGAAGAAAAAGTCCAGGATCTCGTCTAGCGGTAGGAACA
Source organism: Halesus radiatus (assembly GCA_022606495.2). Taxonomy (NCBI): domain Eukaryota; kingdom Metazoa; phylum Arthropoda; class Insecta; order Trichoptera; family Limnephilidae; genus Halesus; species Halesus radiatus. The sequence continues at coordinate 8,205 of JAHDVE020002417.1, read as the reverse complement.
GGAAAATGAGAGCAAATATGAGCATTATGAAGCTGTAATAAGAGAAGGATTTCCTGATCTGAGAATCGAAAAGCAACTCGCCTGCGGGCTGAAGGACCAGCGTGAACTCCAGAGACTTCAACATTCTCTTGCTTAACACTGCTCTTCCGGAGAAGCACGTACTTGTCCACCACATAGTAGAATATCAAGCCAACCAAGGAGATGGCAGGGCCGATGGGGATTAGGGATGCGTAAAGGATGGAGAACCACATCGTCTTTATGACCTCCGCATATCGTTTGCCTAGATCGTAATCCGGGTATTCCATCAATTAGTTCGCCTCTTTCTGCGTGAAAGAGTCCTTGCCATAGCCCAGTTTCCTTTTGATTTCGTCGTAGAGAAAGGGGGGATTGATTAAAAACATTAAAGGCGAGAAAAAGGCATTAAAGATAAACATTGTGGCTTCTTCCTCAACCACCCCATACTGGTGGGAGTAGTTGTTGAACAGAATTGCCTCTACGATTAGTGTCATGATCGCAGTAGTGAAGAACATTCCGATGGTATATTTGATGGCAAACGATTCCTGGAGACTTGAGTAAGTGGGATGCCTTTCGTGGTTGCTAATGTGGTGGAAAATAGTGCTCATTATGAATTTGTTGAAAACGTTGATTACCACGATCATGATGTAGCCTAGAAATATCCCCTTGTTGTATTCGGAACGGTAGAAATCAGGATCTAGTTGAAAATACTAGCCGGCTTGTTCGATGAGAGCGGACTTTTAGGAAATCATGAAGAATATCGCAATTGTAATGAACAACAAGACGAAGACGGACACGGTCCAGCCGAGGCATAGAGCCACTCTTTTTTCCCCGTCAGAGTAATGGATATTCTCCCAAATTATATCTGCAGGAGGCAGTGCTTCGATAGCACTGATTTTCTTGGACTTGTTGGTATAGCTCGGTAGAACTTTTGCACGTACTCTTCGCCAACCTTGTTCAGATGTTGAATTACGAAATTCTTCTCCAGCTCAGTATTCATGATCACTATCGCTCTGCCGATGAAATACTTGTCCTAATGTTCGTTCATATGCATCACTAGCTCATGTTCCCTCACTTTCAGATCATCGAACTCTTTCTCAATTTCCTTGAGGTCGTTGCCGTTGACGCGAGTTGTAGGATCCTTGCGGAAGAGTTTCTTCTTTTTGTGCATCACTTTGTGCTGCTCTTTTTCGAGTAGATGGAATTCGTGAAGATCCTCTATCAACAAAATATCTTTGACCTCCAGCTCTTCTTCACGTGAAAGACCTTCGATCATTCTGCGTATCAGTTAATTGTTATTTGAGTGTCCTTTCGGAAGGTTGCTAATTTCGAGAGTGAAATTGTTTATGGTGCAGTTCCTTTCGTCCAAGTAAAGGGTGAGGTTGCGGAAGCGATTCCTGACGTACAGCAATATCAAAACTGCATGATGAACGAGACGACCTTGAGTACTTTCCGATAAGGAGATAATGTGTTGTCAGAAATATAGGAAATGTCGGTAAATATGCTCTGGTCACAGTCAGTCATAAGTAAAAGTCGCTCACTTTCAACATTCATATGTTCAAGAGTCTATCTAAAAATAGCAAAAATAATTATTTTTAGATAAGGCCATAAACCTCAGAATTAAAGAATAACATAAAAAACAGACTGTTTTGATTTTATCCCCACTGGCATTGATTTTAATTTAAGTTGAAAGCCACACTCATCACGCAGCTATCCATGATGATCGTTGCTAAGATCAGCATGCACATCATCATGAAGTTGTAGAAGAGGGGGAATCCTTGTCCCATGAAGCTCAGCTCTTTGAAATCTTCGCAATAGGGGATTTGACTCTTGTCGATGTATTTGAGGCAGCATGGACACAGTTAATACTAAAGTTGTGCGCGTTTCTTCTTGTTAATGGTTGGTATCGCTCCAGCCCTGTTGACCCGTGCGTGATATTCGGCGATACTCCAGTTTGGCGGGATCTCTTCTGGGTCATAGTCCTTTGTTTTGAAAAGCATTCGAAAAAGCAACAACTACAACTTTCTTTTTAGAATATCTCTGTTTTTTATTTCTTTGATTAAGTAATAATAGAAAATCCTAAAAAATGCCTCTATCGAATGAATACCTATTTTTTACAACTTTATAATTTACCCCCATAGGTATTTATTTATCAAGTTAGTATAAAAATGATTATTTTCCATACAATAATAGCTTTTCTGACAAGAAACTATATCTGATTGAGCAGAATATATTTTTGGCAGTCATATGTCCAAATTAAGGATGGTGTTGACATCCCAAATCATAAACTGATCTTCCCTTGATACTCGGCAGTGACTCCGCTACGATTTCAGCCACATCATCTTCGAACAGATTTAGGGAGAAGAGCAATCAGTCGAATCTGATGAAGTCGCAATCGAGGTCGGTTACTTAAACTCTGATCTGTTCCATCATACGCACTACAACATTTTCTTCTTTGATGGGGAACGGCATTTTTCGCAAAGATAGAGATCGCATCAATCAGGAGCCGATGAATTTGCAGCATGACAGCCAGCTGTGCTCTCTGTTCCAAGTAATTGAGTTGCTCTTCCTTCAAATAGTTGATATTTTGTTTGTTTGGACGGAGACTGTGGTTATTGAAGCCCATTGAATGCGGATGGCCTGTCTAGATGAGCGATGTGTGTCTTTCCCTTAAAGGAAATGAAGCAGCTTTGCCCTTAGTCTCATTAACGAATAACCAGGTTATTATATGTTTAATGATAAAAAGACAAGGAAATAGAATACCACCCCAAAGAATATAAACCAACCTTTTCATTTCAAATTAAATATTAATTTTATTGCTATCATACAGACTCTGAAGGAATGTTCCATTCCTTTGAGAGCGTTTTTAATAATTATCGAATTTTCAAATCGTTGTATTATACTGGGAGATTCATAAAAAATATTGATCAGGATTTTTATTATTAAGAACTTCTGAAAAGATTATTCGATCAATATTTTTTAAATAACACCTAATGATGTTAAGCAGAAAAAACAAGAAGATTAGATTAGATTTTTCACTGTTTTAGAAAAAAGTAATCAAATCTGAATCACACCATTTTTAGAGGTTTAACAAAAACTTCTTTTTGGTAAATGCACTTATTCCACGTTCGGCCCAAGGCATCCTTGTTGACGACAAACAACTCCCTGTTCGCTTGAATCATAAATGGTGGATGTGGCTGAGATTTTTTCGTTGATGTGTCTGTAGAGCAAGGGAGGGGTTGTATTCCCAGGACCTGATTTTACTTCTTTCACGTAATACTCCAGCTCCTCGCAAACCTTCTCGAAATTGTAAGGGATCCTTCTTTCCTGCATGAAAATGTGGAAACTCTTTACTTTGATGTACTTAGGAGTGAAGTCAGGAATTTCGTAGGAGTATTTGACAGCCCCGTCAGTATTCAATCAAGGTTTCGATTAGTTTGTTGAGGTCGCTGGTCTCCTTCTTGCTTTTTCTTTCCTATTTCACCAATTTTGCCTTCGAACTGAACTGCGAGGACAGCAAAGCCAATCTACTTTCGTTGTCAATGATTGATGTCCCACGAGTTTTGGCCAGTCTTTCTCTGCCTCACTCCACCTTTGAATTGAAAGTCCCGCTCCATCTCGGAGAGTTACTTTAGAGATCGGTTTTATATTATCCGGGACTATATACCCTTTCCTTTGCTCCTGGATCTGCCAACTCATCTGCGAATCGATCCTTGATAATTCTATTCTCGTAAGTTTGGGTAGCTTTGGCAAGCCTCCATCACACTATTCATTGTGTTCGGTAGCTCCCATATGAGAAATCTCTGCTTTTATTGGCAAGACCAAATTAATATTCCCCAGGCCCAGGTACTTCAGTTTTGTAGTCATTCAACCTGCTTTGAAAATGAGATGACCATACCCTCTCTTATTGAAATTTTCGTTGCTTTTCCACTTAAAGGACTGCTTTTTATGATAGTCAGTTGGTGCCAGATTGGCATTATTATTGAATTCTAAAAGCGATTGATGCTCGTCCTGAAGGCCTGATGCGTGGCAGTCCAATAACTGATTAACTAATAGACTGATGGTATTGATCCGATGGATGTCTTGGAGCCTGCGTCCTGGGTGCACCCTATGACTCCTTTCCCAGATTTGCGCCACCTTCGTTCTTGACGGAGATTTTTCTCGGAGATTTTGCTAATGCCTTCCAACATTAGATTATGATTCTATTAAATTTATTTTATTTGTATAGATATATTTATATAATTATTTCTATTTTTAATCTTTTTCAATAATATACACGAATTGGTATCATCCTGTGACTTTTAATAAAAAATGTGATTGATATGATTTGCATATTAAACACCTACTTACCTGTATCGAACAACAATCAGTTTTTTGTCAATATCAACACCAAATGGAAATGCTTATCAACGATCCAATCAGAGGAAAGTTGAAGACATTCATTGACCAGAAAGATCTCGACTGGCGAAGTCCCCTTAAAATTAGAATATGGCGGGGGATTTGAGCCAGTCACCAACACACCAGAAATAAGGAATACACCGAATCTTACACTTCGTACTCCAAACACCCTGAAGTCCTGCGTCAACTACATTATGAAGGGGGTGCTGCTTCTCATAAGATCAGCGTTAGAAAGGATCAACGAAATTTTAAGTTTCATTGACGATCGGATCAGGGCCATTCGGTGCGAGTACCACGTCCAAAACATCGTTGACTACCTGACACATGCTCAAATGATTGAATTCCATCTCATCAACCTCCTACATGAACGACATTGCCGAACTCAGGATAACTGTAGACATCGCTTGGCTCAGCCTTTTCAAACTCTCCTAATAAGGTCATATTCAGGCTGAGCATCGGCAGTTTATAGTATGTGCAGTAACTGGGAAGGAAGACCTGCTGGAAAAAATATACTTCATACTGAAGCTCAAATAAATCAGTTATTTGATCTGGGACTCCAACTTTTATTTTGGAGTACCCATTGTTGTTAAAAAATAAAAATCCCATATTTTTCGAGCGATAGTTGATAGCATCATCATTCAATAAAATAAAGCAATGTGATAATAACGTCGATTAATTTTTTTCAAACACAAGTATTAAATAATTGAATATTTTTAATATTCATTATATTAATTAATTAATTAATTAATTAATTAATTAATTAATTAATTAATTAGTTTTTCACCATATAACCTCACGAATATTAAGAACTTCGGTCTCTTAAAAATAAACATAAAATACGATGTTATCGTCATTCGATAAATTTAGAAAACCCAATGAGGCTCGACCCGATCTCACCAAGATGTTTGCTGACTTCATGGAAATGTCGAGGGAGACCTCGTCGCAATACCTCCAGCAGCAAAAGTAAATCCAGCAGCACATGCAACAGCTGATTAACATCAACCAGAAGAAACTTGAAGTGCTTGAACATTCAAATGCCAGTCTAGTCAAAGTGGTAAAATATCAGGCAGTCATTTACCGACAGGAGAAAGCAAACACAGAGATTCATCAGCGGGTGGAAGGGGCATTTTCGGAGATGGTGGAAGTTTCAGAGATGAAGCAAAACTTAAGGCATTCGAGAATAAACAGCCACAAAAAGCAACAACCCTTGACAATCGTGCCCCAAGTCCACCTCACCGTGATTGTTAGCTCACAACGAAACAATCAACCATAAAGTGGTGATGTTGTTCCAGGCAAAGAAGAAATCAAACAGCCAGTGGACGTTTCTAATGCTGTTATGAACTAAGAGAATGCAGAGGGAGTCAAAATCAAAGACTTCGAATAGAAAAGTCAAAAGATGCATTATTTGGAAAGGACCCATTCCGAAAAGGTTAATGTTGTTGGATAACAACGAAACAATCAACCATAAAGTGGTGATGTTGTTCCAGGCAACGAAGAAACCAAACAGCCAACGAAAGTTTCGAATATTGCATAGAACTAAGGGAATACAGAGGGGGACAAAAACAAACACGATTATTAGAAAATCAACGAAGAAGATTCTTTTAAAATGTGCGTTCTGGGAAATAACTTCGATGAACCCACTAAATAATCGATGAATAAGTGGATAGGCAACACCCTCAACTCCATCAGCGCAGAAGTCTTCGATGCCTATTCAAATAAGAAGCTCAGCTAGTCTGAGACTAAGGTTTAATACTCCAAGAGGATGATCTTGACCTTCCACCGATTCTGCGATATCATAAAGGCAAATAATTCCTAACTCTGGAATAAACACAAGGCGGCGATCATCTTCCACTTTGAGGAAACCCTGAAAGACACGCTCGAGTACCTGAAAGTGAAATATCCGCAGAAGCCCAAGACATTCATAAACAACGAGCTGGTGGAAGTCATCAAGCCGATGGACCATTCGAGTCTCTATAAGTATCGCATCCTGTAAGCAATTAACTACAAGTTTTAGTAAAAATCAGGCAAGTCGCAGCACTCCCGTGACATCGAGACCATTATGAACCATTTGATCACAAATACACTTACCAACCTTCCGAATTTCAGGAAGCATATGACAGACATTTTCACGGTCACTAAAGGCGCCGAGGCACAGTCAAGTCCTTTGCCTCATTTGATCGGCATGAAGTTCAGAGAAAACACACCCCTGCTCTCCGTGAGGAAAGAAGAATAACAAAGAGAGAAAAACTGCCTCATAGACATCAAATCGCCTGAAATCCTGAGAATACTGATCAAATGGGTGGAGGAGCTGGAGGAGATCGTGGAAGAGAAGAAGATTAGCAAACACGGACTTGAATACATGAATGAATAGGAATAGGAATAGGACAAGAAATTCATATTTCTTAATACCAAACAGATACATGCCATCGAATTGGAACTGAAATCCGCTGAAGTGAAGCAGAAACTAAAAGATTTTTAGGAAGAAATTATCAATATTAACAACCAGATCAAACTGCAACTGCCGAACTACTGCTTATAAAATATCTCCTCATTCTCCTTTATTCCTCTGGGACCGTACCTCACTGCACTTTCGTCATATGCCTTGTCCGAAGTCGTAAGCTGCTTGGTGGTGCGCTACCTCAACCTGCTCATCGGCATCCTCGTACAAATTTCCAACTAATTAAAGGAACATTAACGCTTTCGGGAAATTAGGAATTTCCAGCTGGTGACCTTCAGCGTCTTCGACTTGTTGAGGGCCAAATGCACAGGCACCATGAACGAGTTAAAAACTGTTTACAAAAACCTTGAAAAAAGCGAGCACTTCACGATAGTCAGAGTCAAGGACAGGCTGGAGACTTCTAACAGGGACGTCTTGATCAACATGAAGCTCAACGGCACTCCCATCATCTGTGAGGTTCAGTTGGGACTAAAGGCGTAAGCCAATAATGCCAAGCAGGAATGTCTGGACCACTTCAATCACTTCCTCTACGAGTTTAATAGGGCGAAATTCGGTCCTCTCGCCGAAGCAGGAGTCATTGTTTCGCATCTCACAGACATGGTTCCTTTTTTCAAGAAAAAGTTGCAGCAGAAAGTGAAAACGAAAAACTGCCGCAGTCTTAACTCCAGGCCCATATTAAAGGATGGAAAAGTGACCGTTGACGGACTGACATAAAATGCGAAAGAGTATTACTTCATCTGTAGCAATTGTCTGGAGTTCAAAATGTCGCAATCCTTTTTATTGCCCCCCTTCACCAACAGTACTGAAGGTTTTACTTGTGGAGAGTGTATCCTCTCGGCTTTGGACGGAGTGCAAAGAATGGAAGTGCTTTTACCAATAGAGGTACACAGGTTCTTCTAGCCAGTGGATAAAGTCGTGACTAGCGAATTAAAGGAATCTCATTTGGACTTTGTGGCTTTTCTCAAAGACAAATCAAATAAATGCATGACAATTTACTAGCGCATTGTCCAGGAGAAGGAAGTTATTTACGCGAATAGATTTTTAAGAAAGAATTCGAAGCTAGACGACTACTCGTTCCTGAATTAGAAGGACATCGACGGGGTTCCCTTCAAATTCATGCTGAAACCACACTTCGTCCATTTCACTGCAAAGCTCACTTTAAAAAATATCAGGAGTTGTTCGATAAATGATCTGGAAATTCTATCGGGGAAAGAATAAGCAGTTGAACAAATACGGAACACAAGTGAATTTCGAATTGAGTAAAGTTTATATTCTGGGTTTGGCAAGTAAGCGATTTCACTCCTGTAATAAGCGAAAAGGACATTTTCATTCAT